>OZ018329.1:103880420-104025420 GCA_963969495.1 Ceratothoa steindachneri
TCCCACCTCCATAAGGAACCCTTCTGTGGGTTCAACATTCCCCTGCTGCCTCCCAAGTATGACTGGTGGCAATAATGGCTCAAGCCCTCTCTCAGTCAAAAAGTTAAAACTGGTGCCTCCTCTTCTCCTTGTGTGAGTGCTTCAGGGGGAGGAAAGCCCCAGGATGGTGGCAGTGAAACCAACCAAGGTTTATTTGAAGTCTGCCCCTCAAAAGGAGGCTAACTACAAGGGAGATTTTTGTTGCCTTCTCCATGTCCGAACCTAGAACTGGCATCTTGGAAAGTCATGGCCCCTGCAAAGGAACGCAGGATGACCCACCTCAAAGCCCTCCTCTGGTAAGTCCTCTAAGGCAGCAGTACATTCTGAAGCTACTAGCCCTTGAGAGTTGTCCCTCAGAGGTCTACAACCATTTCAGTGAGGGTCTTTATCTCAGAGGATCCCAACAGCTTCAAAATAGATCCGGAGGTCAATTTTCTGCAATGGAATTGCCGTGTACTGATACCTAAATGTCCGTGGACTATATAAGAATAAAAAGGACTTGGACGTAGCTGCCGATAAATTTGATATCCTCTTTTGTTCTGAGTCCCTCGTGTCTGATTTGCGTCATATTTCCGAATTGTTAATTCCAGGATTCAAAAAGCCTGTTTTACTCAAGCGTAATGCCATCTCCAGAGCCTGTGGAATGGCTCTGTATTTTAAAAAGGGTTTCACTGCGTCTCATAGGCCGTTATATGAATGTGGATGTCATGAAACACAGACAGTTAAAGACTCTGGCACACTTTTAAATCTTTATTTATTTGCCAGCTATAGGAACCCGGATTTGGATGAATCTATTTACGACTTTGTTAACTAAAATTGCAGCAGTTCAACATGCTAACCCTAAGTCTTGCTTTATTTTCGTTGGTGATTATAATGCTCATCATACTGAGTGGCTGAACTCTGTTACAGATAACCATAGTGTAGCTGCTTTAATTTTTTCCAATATTTCTGGCTGTGATCAGCTGATTAATGAACCCACACATCAATCTGGCAACCGTCTTGATCTTGTGTTTACTGATGTTACAGGTATTGTTACCTGTGGAGTGAATTCTCCAGTAGGCTCATCTGATCATAGTTCGATTAAGATTAATGTCGAAATGGATCAGGTTGTTCCAGATGTTAACTTCTCTAGGAATGTTTACCTTGTCTAGTGCCGATTGGAATGTTTTTTTTGCATGTCCTTATGACACTCAGTTAGAGCGATATTTATAGAAACCAGAATATTATCGAATGCTTAAATGACCATCTTAGCCCAATTACTATAGATAGGAGAATCCCTTCTAAACTCCTCAGGTTTAGACTTAAGGATAAGCCATGGTTTAATGCTGAATGTAAACTTGCTTATCAAGCAAAGCAAGAAGCTTACCATTTATTGAGGAACAATAAATGTGATGTGGCATAATTTCACTGAGCTTAGAAGACATGCTCAGGATATCTGAGTGCTGAGAGAGCTTATAATGATTGAGTAAAGGAGGTCCTTCTATCCACTAATATTGATCATAAGTGGTGGTCTACCCTTAAGTCATCACTCCTTGGAGTTGATTCTAGTATGCCCCCACTCCTAAATGCTGACGGAACTGCCATCTACTGCCCTAAAGTAAAGGCTCAACCTTTAGCCGACCTCTTTGATAGTAAGCAGTATGGTGAGTCGCTGTTGTTGCCTCAGTCATGCTTTCCAGAACCTAAGTTGCGTTTAATGGCCTTCAGATATGGTGAGGTTAAAACCTTATTTTTGAATCTTGATTGTCATTGTGGTATCGACCCTAATGGGATATTCCCCATTTTTTTGAAAAGGTCTGCAGATTTTATTGCTCCAAAAAAATGCTACAATTTTCTGCAAGTTAGTTAGACTTGCTAGTTTTCCATGAGTGAGGATGATGGGAAATATTGCAGCATTACCTAAATGACTAAGTCCATCCTCATCTCCTTCAGAATACAGGCCAATATCAATTACCCCGGCCTTATCTAAACTATTTGAGAAACTGCTCTCTAAGCGCCTTTGTAGGTTTGCTGAAGATGACGCGGCAGTAGAATACTTTACATCGACTATCTACAATGCAGTAACACAGACCATTCCACGGAGGCGACCCGCCACGGTTCGCTCAACCGTGCCCTGGTGGACCTCGGCGTGTGCAACAGCTATCAAAAATTACAAGTTAGCCCATGCCCGATTCCGAAAGAACCCAACTTTGTGCAACAAGGTCGACCGAAACCGAGCTCGTGCGCTTCGCCAAAGAACCATGCGTCAGGCTCGCCGAAATTCATGGCGCCATTACGTTTCATTAATTTTCTCTATGACACCTACCGCTAAGATATGGAAGAGGATTGATAAGATCAGGGGCCGTTATGCTGATCATCATACCCCTACACTCAACTTACACGGTTCCTTGAAGAATGACAGCCTGGCGGTCAGCAATGCTTTTGCTGACCATTTCCGCGCCGTCAACAGTGTCAGCCGGTACGATAAGGCTTTTCTATCTCTCAACTTCACAGCAAAATCTAACCTTCCATATAACGCTCTATTCAGCATCCATGAGCTGCATACCGCTTTGTCCCTGTGCAGATCTACTTCCCCTGGCCTTGACGAGATCCATTTCGATATGATTCGGCACCTACATCCACACTCTACTCTCTTCTTACTTGATTTGTACAACCTTATATGGGTGAAGGGTTTTTACCCCTCATCATGGCGCATTGGGATCATCCTTCCCTTTGTCAAACCGGGCAGGGACGGATTGGACGCAGATCACTATCGCCCTATAGCTCTTACCAGTTGTTTGAGTAAGTTGCTGGAAAAAATGGTGTTGGAGCGCCTAAACTGGTTTCTAAAAACCAATCACCTCTCTCCATTCCAATGTTGCTTCCGCAAAGGTCATAGTACCCTTGACCTACTAGTACGTTTCGAGGGATCAGTCTGGAAAGTTTTCTCATTAAAGCACCGAGTCCTGGCCATATTTTTCGATATTGAGAAAGCCTACGACACAACATGGAGATACAGCATCTTGAAGCAGCTATACATCTGGGGGATGAGAGGCCTCTTACCGTCGCTTATTTAAAGTTTTTTTTAGCATCTCGATCCTTCAAGGTACGTGTTGGAGACGCATACTCTGACCTACAACCCCAAGAGGAGGGATTTTCGTCAGGGCAGTGTTTTAAGTGTCTTATGTTTTATAATTGCCATCAATGATATTATTTCGTCTCTCTCAGAGGGTGTATCGGCAACTCTGTTTGTCGATGATTTAGCACTATACTGTTCCTCATCTCGCCTTCCATCAGCAGCACGTCGGCTACAACAGGCGGTCGATGCTGTATCCAAAAGAGCACAACTTAAGGGATTCCGTTTTTCCACGAACAAAACCAAAGCAATGTATTTCCACCGGGGCAGAGGGGTTCTTGTTCCGCCATCTATCTCCCTACAAGGCGAAGATATAGAGTTTGTCTCCGAATTTCGGTTTCTTGGCGTAACTCTCGATCCAGTTATCCTGGTTACCACACCTACGCCGACTTCGAACGGGCTGTCTGCGGGCTCTAGACATTTTGAAAGTCCTCTCGACACACTTCGTGGGGCAGCGACCAACAAACACTGTGGACATTATACACAGCCCTCGTCCAATCCAATTTGGATTAGGGCTTTCAAATTTACTCATCGGCTTCCCCTTCAGCCCTTAAAATGCTGAACCTCATTTGAAACCTCGGACCCCATAAGGGGCGCGACGATTTGCCATCCTGGCCGCCGTGCTGACGGGACTCAGCACCCCGTCCGACCCCAGCTTAGCCTCTTCTCCTTCCTTCAAAACACTTGTTTCCTCGCTTTTCATACAACCTCTCCCACAACTTTCAATGGTCAGCCTCTAATTTCACAGGGTAGATGCTGACCTTCTTCTCAAGCCAACCGTCCCGGATCGGGGCTGAGGGGGGAGGGGACAATGTTCCCTAACCCATGAGCTCCGGTTCGGGATGGGTTTTTTTAACAACCTGCTTCATCCCCACCCATACCTTCCTCACATCCCTTTTCCTCTCCTCTTCACATTCTATCCATTTTTACGCCGTGTTCAAGGTGGAGCCACCAGGCGGGAGGGGTGGTCCGAAATGGCGGCGCCTGGCTCTGCCAGGCCTGTAAGCACCTCTTGCAGTGCGGGCAACTGCAAGAGGTGATGAGCTATTGCGTCCCGTAGCACAAATAGGGTCACCATGCCCAATGATGAAAATCAAAGAAAGACCCAACCCCCAACTTCCCCAAGAACATCAACGGAGCCGCCCTCGGGCAGCTCCACCGAGAAAATGGAGGTCTTTCCCCTTGTGCTTCCGCAGGGGACCCTCCATACTTCTTTAACCGGAGAGGAGGCTTACTCCTCTCCTACGCCTACGGGTGTAGGGGACTCCCCCTCACCCCCTTCTCTGGAGGTGCTTTCGGGCACCTCCCTCTTACCAGCGGCAGTCCCTCCTTTGCTTTCTAAGGGGACTGCCAAGAAAGCCAGCAGGCAGCCTATTGCCGACCGCCCCTCGTGTAAGCGGCTCGGTAGAGCAAACCCCCCTTAGGGGGGAGAGGGAAGCCAGGCCCCTTCGGTCGCTTCCCTCAAAAGACTTGCTGGCAAGAATATTAAACCTTGCCGGGGTCAAGGCCTGTGCCTCCCCACTAAAGACTCATGACGCTGCCAAGGGGACCTGCAATGTCCTGGGAGGGGATGGCCAACTGGAGGCCCCTCCTGTGATAGACATGGTCCTTGAGGAAAACCAGCCTCAGACGGTAGGGCCTTCCATGGGGGGGAATCCGGGCTCGGCGCCAAGCACCGAACCCGAATCCGCCCCTATGCAAGGTCCTCCTCAAACGGCTGGGGATTCTCAGGCAGTTCAAGGAGGGGAGGGATCTCCTCCAGATGATGCCCCTGCGACCACCAGGACCTTCTCCATTTCGGAGAAGCACCTGGCTGAAGCCGGTCCATCTGGCCTGGGGACTTCTGCCGGCGGAGGTGAGAAGCGGGTTCATTCCCCGCCCTCCTCTCCCAAAAAGAAAAATACTAAAAAGACCAAGAAGACTCGGGGCTCCTCTCCATCCGCGGGGACGGATGGGTCTGCTGCCACTTTGGTAGGCGACCAAGCCCAGATCGGCACATCCGGCCCCTCTACCCCCCCGTGTGCGGAGCCCCTGACTAAGACCAAGAGCGCACAGGGCGGAGCCTCGATGACATCGGGGCCCCTGATTCAGAGGTTACCTGGCGTTTTCGAGCCCGCTGGCTTCAAACGCTTCCACGTTATTCGCTCCACTGATGGCAGCATGTTGTCCAAGGGTAACATGATCCATCAGAGGAGAGGATTAGCTAGTGCAATTGGTAGAGAGCCGAAGGTGAGCCGTTTCTCGGACGGGAGCCTTCTGGCGAATCCCTGCGAGGCGGCCAAGATAAGTGCTCTTCGGACACTTCATGGCACCCCGGTGAGTGTGACGCCGCACTCTACCATGAACTTTGTTAAAGAAGTAGTTTATGCGAGGGAACTCGTTGACTACTCCATTGAGGACATCACCCTAGGGCTGGCCGACCATGGGGCGGTCAAGGTCGAACGTGTGATGAGAAAACAGGGAGGAGCCTCGAGACCCACCCTTACACTTCGTCACGTTCGACTGTGCCAAGTTCCCTGAGTCGGTGGGTGCCGGTTGGTACCGCTACCGCGTGAAGGCATTCGTGCCACTGCCGCAGCGGTGCTATTACTGTCACCGCTTCGGCCATACGAATCGCTCATGTACACGTGCTAAGTCGGGGTCAATTGAGAGCCGCAGCCCGCTTTTTCGAAGCAATGTGGTGCATATCTCCTTGAGAAAGAAATCCTGGCATTTCAGGCCCAGGATCGACTCTCATTCCGCGAGGCTAAAGACTTGGTCTTGGCGCGCCCGGCTCTGCTTCGGACGTCATATGCCTCAATAGTTAGAAAGGCACCCTCTGCTCCTGGCCCATCCAGGCCAACGAGCACGGTTGTTTCCGCGCCCATTCGGAGCCCTTCTGCGGGCTCTACCCAGCCCCAGCTAAAACCAGGGCTCCCCCCTCTTTCCCCAGCGTGACCGTTTCCCGTAAGGCGAAACGGCCACGCGCCTCCACCGAGTTGTTAGACTCACAGGAGGCAACACCCCTGAAGTTGGTCGCTTGGACATCTTCCGGGGTTCCTAAAGCTGTCCCCCGAAAGGAGCTTCTGCTCCATCGTCCACGCCTAATGGTGGAGGGAGTGGCTCGGAGACGGTGGTTCCTCGAAAAGAGGGCCCTCCCGCCTCCGAAGCCGCAACGCCCGCCTAAGGTTTCGAGGCGGAGGGAGGAAAAGACTCGCGCGGCGAGCCCAACCTCCCCCAATAAGTCCTCGAAGGCGACAGCGCCTTCAGCGCTTTGTCCGGCCAACAGCGCCCGGGAAGCGTACGGCCATTCTCGTGAGGGTTTTCTGTTCGAGGAGGGCCCCCGCGTCTCCTCCGAGCTAGGCCTGGAGGTCATCTGCTTCTATGTGGCCTTCAATAGTATTATCGCAAATCTCCCAGCTGAGATTTCCTCAACTCTATATGTGGATGACTTAGCGCTTATCTGTTCATCGCCTAGACTTCCATTTGTCATCCGTAAGCTACAGCGGGTTATAAATACCGTAGCTGATAATGCTTCTTCCAAGGGCTTCCGCTTTTTCCCAGTAAATACCAAGGCTGTCCACTTTTACAATCGTAGATCGGTGACATGGGACCCTCCCCATTTGTCATTCTATGGTGTCCCTGTCACCTTTGCGCCCCATTTCAGATTTCTAGGGGTGATCTTTGATTCAAGGCTTTCTTGGAGGCCTCATTTGGACGCTTTGAAAAGGTCTTGTCTGAAGAGAATGGGCATAATGAAATTACTGTCACACACTTCTTGGTAAAGTGATCGACGCACCCTGTGGCTTCTGTATTCAGCATTGTTCCAGTCAAAACTGGACTATGGGTCACAGATGTACTCCTCTGCCTCTCCGTCCATCCTTGAAAATTTAAATACTGTGTAACCAGGGTGTGCGCCTGGCTTCTGGAGCCTTCAAGTCCTCCCCTGTGTTGAGTGTCTATGCAGAGAACGAGGCTCTTCCTCTTCCTTTTCACAGGCTCAAGTCTAACCTCATATCTTTTTAGACTTGAGCGATTAGCATGGTCGCCAGTATATGAGTGCACGGTCAATTTGCGAACAGTGGCCTCATATGATAGATTTCCATCCCTGGCTTGCCCCTTTGCTCTGCTCATGGCCGAGCACACAGGACATCTAAGAAAGTTTTCTGTTATTCCGTTTTCAATACCAAAGATTCCCTCATGGCTCATACCACCTGTAGTGGTATGCAAAGGGCTTACTGGTAGGCCCAAGGATCAGTTCTTGCCTGTAGCCTTGAGAACCATGTATGATCAACACTCCTCCCACCATCGGCCTAGCACCTTAGTGTTCACCAACAGGTCCAAGTCATCGGACGGAGTTGGAGCTGCTGCTGTCTTCCCATCTCAGACAGCATTGGTCCGCCTACCAAGTGCAGCTTTTGTTTTCACAGTAGAACTTGTTGCCATTCTTGCTGCACTCTGTTATTGCTCCTATGCCATCTGGTTGTCTTACAATTTTCTCTGACTCCCTTAGTTCTCTGGAGGCACTGAATGATTTTGGTTCTAGCCATCCGCTGGTTTCCAAGATCCAGCAGTGGCTTTTTTATCTTTCTCCTATTCATAAGATTTCTTTTTGCTGGGTGCCCAGTCACGTGGGCATCCCAGGTAATGAAAAGGTGGATGCTGCGGCCAAGGAGGCGGCATCATTGAAGGCACACCCATCAGCCCCAGTCCCACTTTGTGATGTCTATCCCCTCATCACTGAATATGTAGTCGGCTTATGGCAGAAGATGTTGGATGAGCTTCCTCCCACGAAGCTACATTCCATAAAACCTTCAGTCCTCCCATGGCCACGTACCATGAGACCACGTAGACTGGAGGTTATTTTGTGCCGACTGAGGATAGGCCATTGCAGCCTCACTCATGGGCACTTGATGAATGGGCAGTCCCCACCTTTGTGCATCCTATGCGGGGTGCAGGTGTCCATCCTTCACATCTTTGCAGAGTGTCCCCTTTTGAGAAATCTTGAGAGGAGGGTCTTCTCTTTCATTACTGGGCAGATGGCCCCATAAGAGGTTCTGTGGGGCATCTTGTCTCAGATTCATCTTTCTTTTAGTGTGAATAGAATTTTTAAATTTTTAGAAGAATCTAATCTTTTAGCCAAATTTTAATATATTGTTTCATGATTTTATATTCTTGGTTCTTGTATCTATTGTTGATCCATCTATAATCTGTTTTTATTCTTTGTCGAGTTCTGAATCGTTTATTTTTTATATCCTTTTACACCACTTGATGGTTTAAAATTCCTGTACCTCCATTCTATTGATCTTAATTTCATAGCTATATTTTTGTATATTCTCCAGATGTCTATATTTTTATTGAGAACACTCATGCAAATTACCTGTCCTTGAATTTAGCTGCGGGCTAGTCCGTTTGGGCTTTGCAGCATTTATTTTCGGCACTATTCATTCATTCCTTGCCGAACTGATCGACGAGCTTGAGATGGGTGTCCTAAACGTGGATGAGTTTACGCATCACTGCCCGAGAACCGCTTCATTTAACTGCCTCGATCTATCTTTGTGCTCTCCGGATGCACAGCCTGATTTTGATTGGGGTGGGGGGTGGGGGTGGGGGGGTGATGACCTCCATGGTAGTGATCACTGCCCATTCAAATATCATTTTCTGGGCATTGTCGTCTGAGAGCCCGCCTCGGTGGTGCTTGGCGCGTGCGCGGTTGTCTGCATTTCAGGAAATGACTGAATTCTCTATCTCAGTCGAGGACTTTAGGTCGATAGATGAGGCCGTTGAGTTCTTCTCCGGCAACCTCATCACCGCGGGCCTAACTACTATGGCCGTTTTGCACGCCGACCACTCCCATGGTGGTCAGCTGAGTGAATTTTGTCGGGCTAGGGCTAGTTTCCGGTATATTTCAAAGCCCGGCTGCCGCTCTTCTTGGCGGGCATACGTGTCTTCACTTACGGGAAGACCCTTATAGCAGAGGTGTAAGCGAGTCAAAAGGATACCCGTTCTCCAGGAGAATTGGACCGCAATCTCGGACCCGGTGTCAGTGGCGGAATCTTTCGCGACCGCTTTCTTCGCATTCTCTAGGCGGGATGCTGCTCCGCCAGCATTCAATGCACGTCGTGATGTCGCGGAAGATCACCGGCTGGACTTTACTTCCAGAAACGGAGAACCCTTCAACTGCAGGTTTACTCTGAGTGGGTTGCGTTCCGCTCTTGCTTCGTTGCGGTCTTCGCCCATGGTCCGGACGATGTCCTGTAATGCCATGCTTCCTCACCTGGGTGAGCGAGGCATGTCCTTTCTCTTAGATTTGTTCAACAGGATCTGAGTGGAGTGTCTCCTCCCGGATTCCTGGCGAATCGCTATTGTGCTCGCCTTTCGCAAACCGAGGAGAAATCACTCTACTCCGGCCGGCTTCCGCCTAATCTCTCTAACCTCTTGCGTGTGCAAGTTGATGGAGAAATTGGTAAAGGTTAGATTAGTCTTTTTTTCTGGACAGCAGAAGCCATCTGTCTTCTGCACAGTGCGGCTTCCGCAAGTTCCACTCCACGTCGGATGCTCTGCTCCGACTGGAAAATGCCGTCTGCGAGGCCTTCCTTCGTAGACAGCACTACGCCACGGTGTTTTACAATCTGGAGAAGGCCTATGATACCGCATGTTGATAAGGTATTTCATGTAGATTCTCCACGACAGGGGCAAGGGGACGTCTCGCAATCTTTATCTCTGAATTTTTGCGAGATCGTCGATTCCGCGTAAGGGTGGGGGGGAGCCCTCTCCGGCCCAATGGAGCAGGAAGAGGGTGTCCTCAGTGTCACACTCTTTGCCCTGAGCATCAACGGCATCACCTCGGTGCTGCCGAAAGATGTTCTCGCTACGCTCTACGTGGACGACCTTTCGATCTCTTTTGGCGCGGCCCAGATCCAACTCTGGAGCGTCGACTCCAACTGGCATTGAACCGCGTCTCTCGCTATGCCGAAGCGCACAGGTTTCGGTTTTCCTTGGCCAAGACTAAGGTGGTGCACTTCTGCCGCCATCCACGGCTCCACCCTGACCCAGACTTGTTTCTTAATAGGGTACGCCTGGAAGTGGTTGAATCCCACCGTTTCCTTGGTCTTGTATTTGACCGACGCCTCACTTGGGAGGCTCATATTCGCATCCTTAGGGTCTCTTCTACCCGCGCCATGGATATTCTCCGTTCCGTGACGTTCTGCGCTTGGGGCGTTGATAGGGCTTCTGCCTTACTTTTTTATCGATCCTTTGTTCGTTCGAAGAATGACTACTGATGCAAGTTTTATGCATCCACAGCCAAGCGTGTATTAGGGAAGGTGGACTCAATCCACCACACCAGCCTGGGCCTGGCGACCGGTGCCTTTCGCACTTCCCCCATTAAAACCCTACTTGTTGATGCTGGGGAGATGCCACTCGCTCTACGCCGTGCACAGTGCATTATTCGCCTGTACGGGCGATCCTGGCGCCTCCCTCAGTTTCCAATAACTCTCACTGCATCCGCAGCTAATTTCGACTATGCCTATGCCGCCGAGAGACGCCAGTCATATCTTAAGCCCTTTCGGTTTATGGCTAGGAAACTCATTCGAGAGGATAGGTATAGCTCTCGGGCTGGTGGCGCCCCTCGTTTTGCCCAGGAGGCCACCCTGGAGGGTACCACCTTTGGCTATTTGTCGCCCGGCCTCTGCTCTTAAAGCTTGTACAGCGCCGGGGGTATTGCGTTCGACCTTTTGGGAGCACACCTCGTGGCACCCTGGAACCGTGCCAGTGTATACGGATGGCTCCAATTCCCAAGAGAGGGTCGGCTTCCAAGCCGTATTCCCTCTGTTTGAAATCAGCGGGGCTCTGCCAGGCGCTGCGTCTGTCTTCAGGGCCGAGCTGGTAGCAATACATCACTCGGTACGGGAGATTACGCGACGTGCCCGGTTCGGAGAACGGATTGTGATCTATTGCGACTCACAAAGCGTCCTGAGTGCTCTTGGGGCATTGGAATCTCCACATCCCCTGTTTCGCGATATCCGTGACGCCACGTTTTTGGCAAGCCGGGTGGATGTCGAGATTATCTTTTCCTGGGTTCCTTGAAATGTAGGAATTGCGGGGAATGAGTGCGCCAAAGAGTCCGCGAGGACTCTGCGACCGGACCAGCGTTTCGCTCTTCCTCACACCGACTACATGGCAGGAATACGGGCAGCTCTGCAGGCTGCTTGCCAAAGAAGATAGGAGACGGTCGAAGGGAACTTAAAGTTTCGTGCCATTACGTCGCGACTGTTCCCATGGACCTATCCCCCAATGCCGCGGCGGCTTCAGGTTGCTTTCTGTCGTCTCCGAATCGGACGCACTCGTGTGACGCATCGCTATTTGATGGAGCGCTCGCCTGCGCCCTCTTGCAAAGACTGCGTAGTCCCCCAGACTGTTCGGCACATTCTTGTCGAATGTCCCAGTCTGGGTGATCTTCGCGCACGATACCTGTCCCGGTACCGGGATGGGCGGGGTCGCTACCGCCTGTCCCTTGTACTCGGGACGAGTGTGTGCACATTGACTGGTGGACTTGTTGACTTTTTGGGGGAGACCGGCCTTCTCCCTTTCATTTAACCAGGTTTAATTTTTTTTTATTATTATTGTTTTGTTATTGTTATTTCTTTTTATTGTTGTTTCCTGTTCAATTTTTTAAAGTAGCCTAGAACTAGGCTGTTTGTTTACGGCGTCTTATGCCTAAGTCGGCAGTCGCCAGATAGCCCCTTAAATAAATAATAATAATAATAATCAGGTTGCTTTCTGTCGTCTCCAAATTGGGCACACTCGCGGGACGCACCGCCATTTGATGGAACCCTCAGCTGCACCATATTCCAATGACTGCGTTGTCCCCCAGACTCTTCGGCACATTCTTGTTGAATGTCCCAGTCTGGGTGATCTTTGCGCACGCTACCTGTCCCGGTACCGGGATGAGCGAGGTAGCTACCGCTTGTCTCTTGTACTCGGGACGAGTTCGTACACACTGACTTGTTGACTTTGACTTTTTGGAAGAGGCTATCCTCCTCCACTTTATTTAACTGTTTTGTTTTTGTTGTCTTCTTTTGTAAGTCGCACGTTTCTGCGCCGGGGGGAAGCGGGCCTTCCCTCGACGCCGGAACGTGCTTCCTACTTGTTGCCCTTTTACCTTTTTAGTGTTATTATTGTTTTGTTTTATATATTGTTATTTTCATGTAGCCTTTTACTCGGCTGTTGTGAGTACTGCGGCTTATGCCCAAGTAGACAGTCGCCAGATGGGCTCATAACATTAAAAAAAAAATCCCATCGCGGTGGTCTGCATTTCAGTAAATAACTATTTCAGTTGAATAGTTTAGGTTGGTTGCTGAAGTACTTTAGTTCTTCTTCGACAACCTTTTCACCGTGGACCTGACTACCATGCGTAGAACGGATCGTGATCTATAGCGATTCACAGTGCTCTTAGGGCATTGGAACCTTCGCACCCGCTGGCTCTCGGAGTTTTGCGGCGGTTTCGCCTACTCTCATAATAATAATAATTATAATCATTTACAGTTATTCACCGGACGCGAGTTCCTCGTTGGGTCACTGAGATAGATATGAAACGAGTGATTCTGTGGTAAAATCCATATAACCAAAACGACAGCGTAGGCCTTCGAGAAGTCGTTCGTGCTTAGGGATTCGATTAAAGAAATACAGACTTGGTGTACAATTGAATCATTTTTTTTTTCCTGCAAGTATTAATGAAACCCGCGCTCGGTTGAAGGAAACTCGCCATCATCTGAAGAGCCTGAGCTGTCGCACTTTGCTAGTGAGCATCTCATCGTTAATGGGGCCCCAGGCTGACGTATCTCCCCCGGAAGACCTGCATAATCTCTTGGTCGAATTCCAAATTCCTTCGACCAAGTTCTCCTTCGTTGTAAGTCACCAAGTTGTTTTTAGTCGCGTGCTACTCATTATCTCACTATGTCGGTCCGTCAGTCCCCGTTTTGCTTTTCCTTTGTTTTATTTATAACATTGTAACTATTCTGCAGATTCTAACGAGATTTGAAACTCTTTATGTTCTTTTACCTTCTCTTTCGAATGATATAATTACCAAGGTCCTCCTAAGGTTAATCCGGGAATTATTGGAAGTTTTGAAGGTCGTAAGGTCATAAATCAGAATAAGTGAGAGCACGCAACTTTGGTGCGCAGACCTTGTTTTTTTTTTGTGGTCAAATCCGTGCGCCCAAATACTCGATATAAAAATAGTCGTAATAATAGTGTTTTTTTTGTTTTACCCACAGGACAGGGGTCGGAAGAGATACGTGATGAAGAAAATCATTTCGACCATCAACTACAGCTGTCGAGGAAATGCTGTTGATTCTTTGATTCATTGGGGCTTAGCGTGCCCCACTCGCATTAACGATTTGCTTTTAACCTAGTTAAATAATCCCTAAAAAATATATAGATATTTTATTTAAAGATTTGTTTTTTAAACAATTAAATGAGAAAAGTGTTATACGAAAAATGGTAACTAAAAGATTGAGTAAGTTTATTTTATTTTTTTTAAAGCTCTATGAACCTTCCGAATGAGAGAGAATTTACACAAATAGGACGATGTATATAGATGCGAAATCATTTGAAATGTCTGACATCTGCCTTCATGACCTCCAGGCGGGACCTGAACTGGTTGCGTGCCCTGGTGCGGCAGTCTGTTACTGGATGACTTTACCTCCAAGGTCGCGGGTTTCCCTAAGATATCCAAGTGCTGCGAGCATCCTTTTTGACATCCTTAACAACGTTCCACACGAAATAATCAAGGGGGTTGCATTTGGGGGAGCTGGGTGGCCACAAGTCTGAACCAGTGGTGCGGTAGTTGAATAACCACGCTCTTCTCTTCCTCGCATTCTGTGCTGGAAAAGGTAAGGCCTTCCCGCGGCTATTTGGTCCATCCAAAGTTTGACTAGTCTGCATCACATCAATCTTAAATGTCGCATTGACCTTAAGGTCCAAGGAGATGTGAGAAAGCATAGATGGCCCTCTTTGGTGTGCACTTCCGATTGGTCTTGGCACAGCCAACGATCATTCTGTCCGACACGAAAAGTTGTGGGCTGGAGAAAAACCCATCAAGGCCAGCGCCACCGTGTTTGTGCGTTAAGTTACATTTTTCCTTGGTAGCCTGCATGAGAAGCTGGCGCCTCTCCAGCACGTACGAGTTGTATGTAGCCCAGCTATTAGTACACAGCTCTGGATGGTTGCTTTGCTCACTTCAATCTTCTAGGCCAGTTTTACCATGAATGGTCTGTGTCCTCGGAGACCTGCCTTACACGGGACGAATTTCTCATTCCTGGTGGTATCAGAGCAACCTTTGATACTGACGTTCGACGGTAACTCTATCCTTATTTTCAGCCTCGTCATACTTCCTCTTCACTTTATAAACTATGTTCCTCGTGTAGTTAGAAAAATTCACATCTCTTTCACGCTTCTCGTCCGCGGAAGGCCGCGTGTATGGCATACCGTTTATCGATTTCAGTTGGGGCGAGCCCATCAAATTAAAATTAATATAAGAAATATCAGTGTCAAAAAACGCTGTAGAAACTATTTTTTAGAATTTTCAACCCTTGTACAATAAGTTTCGTTGCAATTTTTATAATTTGTAATAAATGCTAAGTTAGCTGTTATATCATGATTTTGTATGCTGGGTGTCCGAATGTCCGTCAAATCAGTTTATCCTTTTGAAAAAGTTACATGATAAATGTTTGAAACAATTGCGGTGTCGATTATAATTAGCCTTAATTACAAAATGAATACTGTTGATATAAAACCGTAAGGGGGTGTGGCTTATAATGTGGATAATAATATTAAGTAGAACGTTTTTAATAGTAATTAGCCTAGACAGTTTAAGGGACACCAGCCAACGTAAGAAATTACTTTGGCAATGAATTGAGGTTGAAATCGAATAGGTGAGTTAAATGCAGTTCTCAGGAGGGATATTAATTATAAGTTGTAACAATATATTTATTCGAGAAATAATTTTAATATATATAATATGGGGCAGAGCGTGAGTTATAGGTCCTTTAAATTAAAAAATTAAGAATTTACAGTGCGACAATATGGATTATGTAAACAGGCAACGTCTGGAATAGAAAACTTACTTAAAAATGGCGATGATGATTGTGGACAATTATTGATTAATTAGAACTATGTGACATGTAAATAATTTGGGGATGAATTAATTCTAGCGTAACGAAATTTATACGATAATTAGGTTTGGGGGTGTAGGAAGTTATATGATAATGATTTGGGATGAATGATAAATCTGTGCTAATGATTTGGAGTGAAGGGAAAATCTTTACTAATGGTTAACGTGATTAATGGGTCTGGAAATGAAAGACGCCATGATTAATTTGAGTTTGATACAAAGGGAGAAAACAAACTAAGAATTGTACTTAAATTTTGACCAACCTGTTAATAGCGGAGCACGATTGAAATAGAACATTTGCTGAAATTACCTTCACATGGTGAAAAGGAAATTATTGCCATTTTATACATATTGTTTGTGGGGAAATTTATATACATTTTGTAGGGGTTAAACCACTACATTGAAATATTGCTAAATAGCCAGAGACCTATACAAAAAAAAGAGAAAAAAAAACAAAGATTGGAATTATTTGTTTCACAAGAAGCCATGGATTACGGTAAGTAGTACAAAAAGAATTATCTTTATTCCGTTTTTTATTGCCTTTTATTTAAAAGGGAAAGTTTGTCGACCCGTAATGGCTGTAAGGACTTGAAACATCAAAAGCATGAAATTAGCACAACTCACGATAATGCTGTTCTTTTTCATATGCTGGGGAAAAAAACTTTTATCTGGAATTGATGCTGGTTATCGACTTGGGGTCGAACCAAGACAGTCGATCGTCTCCCAGCTGCGGTCCTCGTCACCGAATTACTCGCTCCTACGAACAGGAATCGTGGGACTTTTTGAGAGGACAAAACCTGAGCTCTTCGAGAAGTTAATCGCGTCTCCTCCGTAGACCGGACGACCTTCAGTAAATTTCGAAGAGCTACGGAAGACAGCTCTGCAAGTTGGAGTGGGGGAGGACTTGGTGAGATACGTTCATCCAGTCTTTACCTCCCAACATCGCCACGCAAAAGGACTTTGGGAAACTGGCTGATGAGCTCAGGCCGTTTTACAAGGCACATTTTTTTAAATTTTAGGAGCCCATCTGGCAACTACCCACTTGGCATAGTTATAATATAAATAATAGTGAAAATGGCAATAATGGTGCGTTCTCCTATATAAGTGCTCTTAGTGTCAACCAGCCGGTAAATAATGTGCAATTTAAGAATTCGCGTTCAGTGCCTGTCAGCCTATATCCTAGTGGTAATCAATCTAGGTTTGTGCATTATAATTATTCAAAAGTGTACCGTGAGGGTTACGCCTCTTCCGTCGCAATCAAAAACCAGTGGTGTGACGTTCACACTTATAATTTGGGTCGAGTACGAAGTACTGTAAACCGAGGTGCAGTTGGCCAAAGAGGTGAGAACCTTCAAATGCGCCATCGTCTAGACCAGGGGTGGGGAACCTTTTTGTGCATAAAAGCCATCTTACAATTCATCATCACTCCTAAAGGCCGCATAGAAAAAAAAATTTAAGTTATTTTATCTCTTAAGTAATTTATTAGTAATCTAATAAAAAAGACAGTTTTATAGAAATAGAAAGCATAATAATTTCAAATATATCTATTTAAGTAAGTACTTTTTTAAACAAGTAATATGTAAATGAAAAATATTGAAAACAGAATTTTCAAATATTTTATTTATGTAAGAAGTTTTCAAAATAATAATTAAATTAATAATATCGAAAGCATAACATTTTCAAATTATTTTAATTTAGAAAGAAGGTACTTTGTATTCAAGGAACAAGTAAAGGAACAATAATCTTATAAAAAGATAGCATATACACATCGAGAATATAACATTTTCAAATATTCAATATACAGTAGGCAAGCATGTACATTTTTTATACAAATTAATGACTTCTTTGAGTTTGCTTCTTTTGGGAAAGCATTTTGATATCAGGCTCTAACATAGTGGTTCTTAGTCTCAATAGGTCCTCCAAATACTCGTCTGTCAACTGTGTTCTCATGAATTCTTGATTTGCTCCAAGTACGAAAATGTGGATTCACAACAGTATGTTGAAGAAAAACAGGAAATCAGTCGTCGTGCATGTTCACGAAGACGAGGATATTCTATCTCGTTTTTCCAAATTTCGACGGGATTTTCTCTCTTGTTATACAGAGACTTCAGGCGGGATTTTCTCTCTTGTTATACAGAGACTTCAGGATATTATCCTCAGACATTTAAATAAGCTCCATTTGTAACTCTTCAGGAGCCTCTGATACATCAACTAAGTGAGGTTGAAAAGCAAGTTTCAGAGTGATGTTATGCTTTTCAAAATCATTGAATCTTTTATTGTATTCTTCTATCAATGTGTCTAAAACCAACTCATATTCTTCAAAATATCCATAGATATCTTCATTTTCACTCATTACCTTCGTAAACTGGGGAAAGTGTTCTGAAACTTTTGATTGAGCCAAAAGGGACTTGAAATACAACAGTTTCTTTCTAAATGCCTGGACTTTTTGCCGCATATCATAAATACATTTATTTCTGCCTTGCAATGAAATGTTTAACTCATTTTGTTTTGACATCACATCACATAAAAAAGCACAATCTCTGTAAAAATTTGGATCTGATAAATCACAATACTTGTTGCTTTCTTTGAAAAAGTCAATAATCTGCCTTCGTAAAGACAAAACTTTGACCAAGACTTTCCCTTGCGACAACCAGCGTACTTTTGAGTGATATGGCAAATCTACACTAATTACTTCGTCATCCATCATCAGCATGTTTCGAAATTGACGATGCTTTGAGGCATTCACTCGAATATAGTTAACAATGCTTATAACCTTTTGCAAAGTGTCATTTAAAGTTACAGATTTTGCACAGAGATTTTGCTGATGTAAAATAGAATGAAAAGAAATCAGTACATTTGGTTCTTGGGTTTCTCTCTCAAGATGTCCAATAAATCCTTCATTTTGAGCCATCATAGCTGGGGCAGCATCAGTGCACACACTTACTAAATTAGTAAAATTTAGTCCTATTTTATGACATTGCTCTTTGAAGTTGTTAAAAATATCTATCCCCCGTGTCCTTCCTTTAAGGGTGCCTAAAGCAAGCAATTTTTCATATAATTGAAAATCATCTGTTATGGCACGAATAAAGTACAGTAATTGTGCTGAATTAGTGGAATCTGTTGATTCATCCAAAGCTACTGAGTAATATATATTCTCCTTTTTTTATTATATTTTTCAATTGTTCTGTCACATTGCAGGCCAATTCATGTTGTCAATCTGTGTTAGTCCTTCTTGAAAGAGGCACCTCACTATACTTATTAACTTTATCGGGATCTATACATCCTACCACTTCTAAAATACATTCCTTTATGAGTTCTGCATCGCTGAATGGCTTACCTTTTTTTCCAAGCAAATATGCAACTTTATAGCTTCCTTCTGTCGTAGCATTCCCTTGATGTAACACAGACTGGAAAAAATTGTCTTTGCTTCTGTTTTCCATCTTTTAGTTTCTGCAGTGCTATCTTTCGAGGTTCACCTTCTAATTTGGCATATTTATTGTCTTTATGAAGAGCATAGTGTTGCTGTCCATTGAATTTCTTAACTGTTACAATTGCAGTGTCATAAAGCAAGCAAGACATTTTGTCTCCAGTATTCGCTAAAAAATATTGCAGTTCCCATTCTTCATTAAAGATCCTGTTTTCTTCTTTCAAAGTTCGTTTTAACCTTTTTGACATAATTATGGGCCAAAATGAAATGTATTTATTCTGAAAAGCCATAAAAAAAGGTTAATAATGAATTAGTAAGGCCAGCTGCACACTGACCCAGACAAAACAGTCTTAGACAAGACATCGATAAACCTGCACCCACAACCATGTTGTTATCATTTTAATTATTATTAGTATAACCACAACAACAATATAGATTAGTTATATTTTTCTGTGATTAGTATTATTATTTATCATTACCTAATGGTTGCAGAAATTAACTCAGTCTCACAAAACAAGTCGGTATGAAGTAAGCCACGACAACACAATTACTGAGTAGAGTACGTAGTTATTCGGAGTAGCACAAACCACAGTGAGGAGGCGGACGATACAGGAACTCTTCATGTATCATACGTGAAATAACTCACTCCCACTAGGCTAGTGTAGCTTATACGGAAACATTGCCTTTATATAGCAGTTGCTTTAAGTTTATATTCACTGAATTTAAGAAAAATGCTTCCAATATCTGGGAGCGACATCACTAAACACATAACTTTCCTTTTGTCTGTGTATGTGTAGACAAAATGTTCAATGTCAAAAAGAAATATATATGAAAAGGCCATAGAAGGCCGTACCTGATGATCCAGAAGGCCGCAGGTTCCCCATTCCTGGTCTAGACCGTCTTCCCCAACCCTCTCGGAAAAAGAGATCTGCAGGCCGCTGTAAATGCGACGACCGGCGTGCCGACTTTTCTCACTGTCGCTGCCCGTATTAATGAGAGGAAGTGCGAATTTCTGATAAACACTGGCGCGAGTGTGTCCTTAATTCCATTTAATTTAGTGCAATTATGTATGATGCGCAAATCGTGTTAACATCAAGATCGCTAATGGAGGGAAGATGGAGTTCATGGAGAAGTCCAACTGGAAATACGCATCCCTACCTTCGACGTCCATTTAGATGGACGTTCGTAGTTGCAGATATTACGTCGCTATTATTAGGAGCCGATTTTCTTGCTCATTATAACCTCTTAGTAGACTGTCCTCGTGGTGTCCTAATCGATAACTAGACTAGCCTAGTTTCTAAAGTGAAGCAGTCAAGCGAACGAATGATCTCGTTAATTATTAATGACCTCTCGCATCTCCCACCTAATTGCAGGACAGTTTTCCGCAAATATGAGACTATATATAACCCCAAATATGTTGATATTAGTTCACCGACTAATTCCGTTGTTCACACCATTGAGAAGGGTAGCGCCCCACCAACTTTCGCCCACCCAAGGCCACTTCCAATGGAGAAACTACAAATTGCCAAAGCAACTTTCGAAATATTCATGGTCTTCACCCATTCACATGGTGTAAAAGAAGACCCCAGGCGAGTATAGAGTTGTGGGTGACTTTCGATTCCTCAATGCGATAACCAAACCAGACAGATATCCTCTGCCAATGATTCAGAGCATGGTAGACTATCTTCATGGCTAGACAGTTTTCTCCCGCCTGGATTTAGTCTGAGCCTACCACCAAATTCCAATGAATCCAGCGGACATTGAGAAGACTGCTGTCTCAACTTCCTTTGGGCTGTGGGAATTTTTAAAGCTACCGTTTGGTCTAAAGAATGCTTGTTGCACCTATCAACGCCATATGGACAATTTATTTCGTGACTTGGCGTTCGTTTTCGTGTATGTCGACGATCTTTTAATATTTTCCGAAAATATAGACAAGCATGTGGATCATTTGGATCAAGTCTTCAAAATATTGTCAGAATACAACCTTCGAAGTTCTATGGAAAAGTGCGAGTTCATGAAGGAAGAAATCGATTTCTTGGGCCACCATGTCTCAGCTTCAGGACTCTGCCCTCCAGCTAGGAAGGTCTCCGAGATCATCGAGATGCCCTTACTAACTGATTTCAAAGAACTTCGTCGATATTTGGGCATGTTAGGTTTTAACAGACCTATGGTGCCTAATTTTGCTGCGATCGCTGCCCCTCTGACTGAACTCGCACGGCTTCAACCTAAGGCTCGCTAACTTGTTTGGAACGACGCTGTTCGGGAAGCATTTGAGGCTACTAAGGATGTCTCGGCGAACTTCGTTTTTACGCTACCCATTACCCAATGACTTTCATTACCAATTGGTGACGGACAGCTCCCAATTCGCAGTTGGTGATGCGCTCCATCAGATGGTATATGGGTCTCCCCAGCCTGTGGCATACTTCTCCGGGAAGCTGAATGAAACACAACAAGCTGTGCTTCACTTCAGGCATATGATCGAAGGTCGTCAAGTGACTTATGCATGGACAACAAGCCCCAGCCCTCTGCCTTCTCCTCGCCACTATGTGCAAAAAACAGACAGCCAGCAACGGAACTGGACCGCAATTCTGGAGTATGTCAATGACATAGCTTATGTACGTGGTGAGGACAATGTGGTTGCTGACTCCCTATCTCGGAATGTCAATTCGGTCCAAGTGGACTCATTTGATCTCCGTTCTTTGGCAGCCATGCAAGAGCATGGCGAAGAAGTGAAGTCGTCTCGATCTGGACTGAAAGCATTTCCCTTTCCTGGTGATTCCCATCTCTGGTGTGAGATAACATCTAAATACCCACAACCGTTTGTTCCTTCACCCTGCAGATCAGCTATTTTAAATCAACTTCATAATATATCACATCCAGGGATTAAGGCATCTCTTCGGTCGGTGAAAGCGAGGTAATTCTGGCCCAATGTGGACAGAGATATACGTTCGTGGACTCATAAATGGCTCTTCTGCCAATCTGCTAAAGTAAGTCGCCACACTAAGTCCCCAGTCCTGCCTATTAGTATGCCCACTTAGAGATTTGAGACGGTTCACATTAATATAGTTGGTCCACTCCCGCAGTACACCCTCCTTGGGCAGTCATACCCCTCTCATACCGGTACCTGCTGTTGTGCATAGACAGAACCACCAGGTGGATTGAAGCAATACCTATTCCAGACATCAGTGCTGCAACGGTTGCTTTAGTCTTCTCGGGAGGCTGGATATCCAGGTTTGGCGTTCCCTTATACGTGATCACCGACGGAGGAGCGCAATTTGAGTCCGAACTCTTCAAACAATTATCGGCCCTCGTTGGTTTCCATCACCTGCGAACAACGGAATACAGATCGACCACTAAGGAGATCGTGAAAAAGTCGCATCGGTCTTTGAAGAGCTCTATAATGGCTCGCCGACAAGGTTGGTTGATGGCCCTACCAATCGTTCTTCTCGGCATCCGGTCCTTGCCTAATGATTTGGGTTTTTCACCCTTTATCTAAAGCCCTTGGTCGCATCTTCTTCATCCAAAGCCCATACGAAATTCATCTTTGAACTAGCGAAGACCATGTAGCAGATAGATTTTACACAAACCTCTGAAGGTCACCTGCACTCGGTACCGAAAACGTTTGTACCCAAGGAATTAAGTGACGCCACGCATGTGTGGGTCCATGTTGATCACGTTTGGAAGCCATTAGAAGCGCCTCATGCAGGCCCGTTTCGTGTTGTCGATCGCGACAACAAAGTTTTTAAGTTAGAATTCTCGGATTGTCATCATAACACGGTGTCTATAGACAAAGTGAAACCAGCTATATTGCTTAATGTATTTAATGAGAGAAATTTAAACTTTGGGACCATCAAACAATCGACCCATTGTAAATAGTCCTTTAGAATTAGATGCTCAGCAGAAAAATGAGGAAGTATCATCGGAAGGTAGTGGCAGAAATTACAGTTACGTGGAATCTGTTCGAAATACCCAGGATAATGGTAGTGAATCGAGCGTTTATACTCGTTCCGGTAGACGCGTAAAATTTGCGAGAAATTCCTCATACCATTATTTTTGAGTACGTCATAGTATAATAGTATATTAAAATATGTTTGTATATATATATATATATATATATATATATATATATATATATATATATATATATATATATATATATATATATATATATATATATATATATATATGTTTATAATTGTAAGGCGCAGATATTATTTATGTATTAAGCACTCTGTGTTCTCGGGCCGTAGTACTGTGGGGGTCGAACCAAGTAAAACATTCGAATGAAAAATTTTAACGGTTCACACTTTAACTTTAGGAATGGGAAGAAAAACTTCCCGGTATGCATTATTCTCTTTCGTAAATAGGAAGATGGACTTATACAGTATTTTTCACTTGTAAGTAGAGGAACGAAATTACCAGTGTACTTGGTCGGGGAAGGAACTTTCCGAATCCGTTGTCTCCTGTGCCGGGTCGTGAGGTAAAGGTTCAATGTGATGGACTTTTTTGGAGCACAAATCGTGCTGGTCACGTAGAGCGACATTGTTGAATCGATGCTACTTAGAGCTTCGGAAACAGCATATATTGTTTCCATCCTGCTCCTCGTGCTATTTGATTATTTAATTCCTCTTCAATTTCTTCTTGTGTTTTTCTATGATTTTTGGGGCTCTTTTTTTCAATTATTTTATTTAATGGTTTTATTTTCACTTCGTTGTGTAAGTCTTTTTGTTTTTTTCTTCTCTAATCGTCACGTGTTCGTAATTATGTATACTGCCTTATTCGGTATATGTTGCATTCTTATTAGATTGCTTCTTGAAACCGTATACATGACAATTGTTGGATATATCAAAGTAGACCTTATCATAGCCTGGTAGATCTTTTTCTTATTTTTCATGTTTAGATTTCTGAATCTGTAGAGTAAAGTTAGGATGCCTCGTGCTTTGATTATTCTTTCGGTCACGTGTTTCTTGTAACCATTTTTGGTAATAGTTAGGCCTAAAATCTTGCCTTCACCGTTATACCTGTATCGGATAGTTTTTTGCGATACATAGGTATAATTTTAAATTTATCTTTATTTCATCTTAATTTTCGATTTGCGTTCATACTCGTTTAGATTTTATATTTCTGTTGCCGTTACTCTGGCTTGCATCTGTGGGTTCCGAGAAACACAGGAAATTAATTGAGTGAAATCATCCACGTATTGTATGTTCACACAGCCCTCGTTCCTGGGTGGGAGAATGTCCGAGGTATACACTGAGTATAACGAAGGACTTAAACACCCTCCCTGAGCGAGGCCCGCATTAAGCTTGAATCTTTCACCTTGGTAATTTTCTGTGTCTAGGTATGTATATCTTTCCATGAAGTAGTCGCATAAAATTCTTTCCAAATAGTTGTTCATTTCAGATTTTTGAATTTTATATTGTATGCCTCTTTGCCAGACTGTATCGAATGCATTCGATTCGTCCCGGCATACAATGTCCATACTGCAGTTCTCTCCTTTCACTTTGCTTATTTTTTCTGTAATCACGCTGAGTGCCATCTCCGTATTCCTGTTCTTTCTGAAACCGAATTGTTGATTGTTCCAGAGGTTGTTTTCTGTGAGATATTCATTTAATCTTGTGTTCAGGACTTTTTCCAAACACCTTCCTGATGAAGTCGAGAAGAGATATAGGTCTGAAGTTTTCGACCTCCGAAGGCGATTTTCCAGGCTTCGGTATGAATATCATTTTGGCTATCTTTAACTCATCCGGGAAATATCCTGTGTTTACACAGACGTTAAACACTTTTCTTTATCCCCTCGAGTATATTAACCGGTGCTTCTATATAGTTTTTCCTGGTGAGGCCCGATTTTCCAGGGGCCGTTTTTTTAAAATTTGAGATGGTATTCTTTAATTCCTCGATTGTGATTTTAGCATTAAATCCATCGTTCGCAGACCGTTGTAGTGATATAGGAAAGTCCTCTCAATCCGTTCATTTAGTTGGTCAATTATTTGGTTTTCGAAGTCTATATTGTAGTTTTCGTTTTCATCTTCGCTGATGTTGAATACTCTTTTCCAGTGTTCCCTGAACATTTTTTTCAATCTCGCGTTCACCTTCGATTAATTTCCCGTTTATGTCCTTAATCTTTATTATCTCTTTACTTTTAGTATTTCCCATTTTTTTAATATTTTTCCAAAATTCTCGGGGCAATAGCTCATTGTCAAAATTTTGAACGGCTATGTCCTAGTATTCTCTTTATTTGTCCGTTATTGCGCTTAGTAATTCCCTCTTCTTCGTTCTCAGATTGCGGGTTTTTTTTCCTAGACGTTCCCTTTATTATTATGTCCTCGTTTATCGCTTTTATTTCTGCATTCTTAGTTTTCATTTCGTCTGTTCATATAAAGTATTTAACTGTTTTGTATGTGTTTCTGGGTATTACATTCTCGTCAGCTGTTTGTATTTGCGTCCTCATTTTTTTCCAGCTCGCCATCGATTTCTTCTAAAGTAACTTCATTTAGTCTGTTTGGTGCGTAGTCATTCAATTCTTGTTTGTATTTTTTCCAGTCTGCTCTATGGTATGCCTTCCATTTTTTTAGCTGGTATTTGTTTTGGTTGCTGATTCACGGTGAATAGTGTTGCTGTGTGATCGGTGCAAATAACATCTACAGGTTCCATGGGGTAGTTAAAAGGAATGTTATTGTTTGCTAGGCAGATGCCTGGAGTTGTCGCTGTTTTGTCTTTAATTAGCAGTGGGTACTCTGGTCCTAGTCTTCTTATTATCTGTCTGTCTATTAAAGCTTGTAGGTTTTTTCCTGTTTGGTTTCTGTTTCTATATCTTGTGTACGTGTATCTTGCGTTCAGGTCTCCCAAAACAAAGTCAGAAGTCTATTGTTAGACATTCCCACAAAGTTATTTATTGGGAGTCCCGGTCGTCACAGTGGTTGGTATCCCGTAGCAATTATTATATTGGTTTATTCCATTTTGGCCTAAATTACGAGGTAAGATTCGGTTAGTCCTTGTTTTGTTTTGTACTCTATTCCTTTCTTTATTTATATTGCTGCCCCGTCGTGTTGTTCGTTTGTGTGGTTAGAAGCTATTACGTCATAGTTCCATATTTTCAATTTGTACGTCTCGAGGTTAATTTCGTGATCTTATATTAGAATTATGTCGGGATCTATTTTTCTAAATATATTTCCGTATGCGTTTTCTTTATCTTTGCATCCGTTCGTATTTGTCTATAGAATTCTTAATTTTCTGTTCTCCACTTTGTCTGTTGGCTATTAAGCGGTTCTTCTTTTATGGGAGAGTGGAGTTTTTACGATTATTTACTTGTATCTTTTTCTTGTTGTTCTGCTTTTCCTTTCTGTTCTCGCCGAGATTTGGCTCTTTTCCATCTCGCATTTCGCAGCTGCTGTTTCCGGTGTCCTGTCGCGTGGTGAGGCATCCTTGGTCGATTTCCTTTTTCGCTTTTGGTTTTACTCGTACTTTCTTTTGTGCTTTTTAAAAATTTTTTTCGTCAGTGCTGCTCTCTGATTTTGTTTCTTCGCTAAATGTGTCCTCTTCTTGTTCTGATTCGCTATCATTTCTTTTCGTTTCTTCAATGAGTGTCTTTTTTTGTGTCCTCAGAATATGGCCGCTGAATCAATGTCCTTAGGAAATTTCATTGGTTTCAGCCCGTTTTCCTTGAGCATAGAGTTCAACGTTGTGACATATGTTCCCGGTTGTGCGATATTCATGACATGTGAGTGAAGAATACACGTCAGTATTTTTACGTTTAGAGCCCCATCGATTGTAACTTGAGTGGTTTTGCTGTTAGGCTTAGCTGTCGCTGATGCATATGTGGAATTTTCTGAAGCATCTTTTCATTGGTGGATTTCAGTTTCCTTTCTCCTTATAATTTATTTTCTCTTCGGGCAAGACATAGCCATTGTTCTATTGCTTCCTCCAAAATTTACGCTTTTTTGTATTATTAATTGAGCAGTTCCTCCATGAATGGGGGCCGCTGCACTCCAAGCATATCTCTTCCTTTTAGGGGCAGTTGGCAGGTATATGATCTTCCATCTTATAACACCAGATGCAAATTTGAATATTGTGATACTGATCGCGTTGAATATTCCTGGCGGGGATTCTCATACTGTATGCCAGAAATCCCATTTGTAATGCTTTTGTAGCAATCTCTGTAGACGCGCACACGATTTTAATAACATGGGTATGTTCTCTTAATTTAATTATGTCGTGAATCTTCAGCCAAAGTTGTTGCTCCTGTAGCTCTTGCCTTAATTCCTATGGTGTATGTTCTCCAATCCAAGACTCGATTTTTCTGCAGATCATAGTTTGGTTCGCGATTAACTGAGGAGGTACTTTTGCTTCTAGGTCTATTTTACAGAGGGCGATTGTGCCTGCAGATGCAAGTAGTAGCTCGACGAAATTGTTATCAACACAAATTACTACGAATCCATTCGGCGTCTCGAGGCAATTGATAAGTGCCATTTTTAAATCCTTGAACAGGCTTTGGGTGATGTCTTGGAGATTCTTTTTATTTCCGTTCGGTATAACACGAAGGGGCAGTCCGTTGGTGAAGTCGGCGGGTACATTATCTTAGCTGATACCCCTTTCCGTTGTTCTGGATAGTAAGTAAATTTTGTGCATAGATCTTTGAAGAGTGTTAAAAAGAATACTTGGGATTATAGGAAATGGTTTAATTAACGAGTGCGTAAGGTGTTGATAAAATTGGGAGTGGTTCTAGATGCTCAAAATCTTATTTATTATTATTAATAATAAAAAACTCTGATGCATTTTGAGTGCTGAGACTACACCCTCCTTCGAGAGGAGGTCTAGACACACATTTTTCCCTATCCAGGGACTGGAGTTGCCGTTTCAGGCCTTTGTTTCTTCTTTGTCTGTATGTTTTCAATTCAGCAGGGTAAATTGAAGATTTGCGAGAGGTTAGAGCAAGAGTGTTACCACCTTCACCAAACCTTACCTCTGGCCGTAGGTTTTCACCCATTAGCCTATAAACGGGAAGCAATCAGAGTTTCGATCGTGGGTCCCGTTACCCCAAGCCAGTGCGGTACCACTAGACTACGATCCACGACGATTCACAATTCTTTTCAAAATCATTTATTCTAATTTACGTTGGAAATGTTTGCGATGCATATTAAGATATATGGCTTGTTTCTTTATATATCAAATAAGGGGGAATGGAAAGATAAGACTTTGCTATTTAAAATAAACGAACATGGATATTGTTTCAAGTAATGAAGGAAAGTCAGCAGCGAATACAGACGAAAAATATCACCCTTATGGTGCTAATAAATACAGAAATTTAGTCTAGGCAAAGGTGTGAACTGATTGTCGTAGAATTGCTCATAGTCTGGTCCAATAATTATTCTAGTCCTTGATCTGGACACACCGCCTTTGTCTCAGTTGATAGTATTGACCCTATGACTCAATCTACGATCATATATATATATATACATATAGATAGGCTTTAATTCCTACTGAACGTGCGAAAGCTGGTTAGAGGCGGGTTGTGCCGTAGCTAGGATTCTCACTATAAAAGTTCCACTTTTTACTGGGGGGAGGTTTGTGATTGTTGAATTCTAAGAGTGCATAGTACAGGTTGAATAAATTAGCCGGAGGGATTCTTAATTAAAATTTTGCTAAAGGTACGTGAAAAAGGAGGAGCAACAAATAAACACACGTACAGAAAATAAATTTTATTTCACACAAATATAATAATAAGCAATAGTTAAACTGGCAAAATTAACGATTAAATATTAAACACTGACGTTAAGCGTCTAGATTTATAATGACTCAATGGGAGTATCAATCACTGTTAATTAAATAGGTAATTTAAGAATAGAGGGACACTGGGTTTACAGATTACCATTAATTGTGATGGATTGGAGAGACGACTACTCAGGTCCAGACGGGGTGGTTCGGGTGGCGTTAACACGAGTTCTCGGGGAGAGGGGGTGGGGATAAGACGACAGGTTCGGGGCTGCTGACTGCAGTTCCGGTTAGGTTACTCCTAACTGGATGTGACACTAACAAATAGTAACTTCCTGTAACTATTTCGATGTTCCTTTTCTTTCTCAAGTTACGTTGAACAACAGAGCGTATTCTTCCTGTCACAGACTCTGCGGGGCGGGGTTTACTTCCAGGAACACTTTGAGACAGCGACCAAGTTGACTCGACGGTGCGTTGGCAGTCGATACATAACGGCAACGACTCTCGTTCAACGTGATAGTAACGCGTTACGCGAGTTGGTTTGGGACACTGCTCTAGAGAGATGGACAGCGATATTATTTATACCGAGGATTGTGGGAATTTGAGAGAGAGATTCCATTCACGACAATTCGCTTATCACATCGCCTTCTGGACAATCTCCATGGTATCATAGAGAAGGCAAATAGAATTTAGGCTTCTCTGTGAGATAGGCCTTCTTTCGTAAGACTTCGTGTCGCCAGTTGGGGGAAGGGTGGGGGAAGAGAGAGAGGAGACGAAGGTCAACTCAAATGACAAATTTCTTTCGTTTCCACGATTGTCTGGCGGCATGTGAGTATGTACGTTCCATACGCTCACACTGATATGTAAAAAAAATAAATAAGGTAAGAAATTTCGAAGTATTCAATTTTATAGATTCTCATATTTTGAATTTTAAGTAGTTGGAAGGGGTTTTTTTTTAATATGTTCTCAACTGCTGCAAAAGTAGAAATTTTACCGGGTCTTTCAAGATATCTAGTTTATATTTTACCTAACCGTAAAGTGTATTAATGAACGCTCGCGTTTGATGGATTTTAGTGGAAGGAGAGTGGAATCACTGATTTTCTAATAAATTTGACGCACAAGCTTAACGAGAAGCATCGGTGTTGATAAAATTGGGAGTGGTTCTAGATGCTCAAAATCTTATTTATTATTAATAATAAAAAACTCTGATGCATTTTGAGTGCTGAGACTACACCCTCCTTCGAGAGGAGGTCTAGACACACATTTTTCCCTATCCAGGGAATGGAGTTGCCTTTTCAGGCCTTGGTTTCTTCTTTGTCTGTATGTTTTCAATTCAGCAGGGTAAATTGATGATTTGCGAGAGGTTAAAGCAAGAGTGTTACCACCTTCACCAAACCTTACCTCTGGCCGTAGGTTTTCACCCACATAGCCTATAAACGGGAAGCAATCAGAGTTTCGATCGTGGGTCCCGTTAACCCGAAGCCAGTGCGGTACCACTAGACTACGATCCACGACGATACAAAATTCTTTTCAAAATCATTTTTTCGAATTTACGTTGGAAATTTTTGCGATGCATATTAAGATATATGGACCGTTTCTTTATATATCAAATAGGGGGGAATGGAAAGATAAAACTTTGCTATTCAAATTAAACGAACAGGGATATTGTTTCAAGTAATGAAGGAAAGTCAGCAGCGAATACAGACGAAAAATATCACCCTTATGGTGCTAATAAATACAGAAAGTTGGTCTAGAAAAAGGTGCGAACTGATATATAACAAAAATAAATAAGGTAAGAAATTTCGAATTTTTCAATTTTATAGATTCTCATATTTTGAATTTTAAGTAGTTGGAAAGGTTTTTTTTTTTTGTAAATATGTTCTCAACTGCTGCAAAAGTAGAAATTTTACCGGTTCTTTCAAGATATCTAGTTTATATATTACCTAACCGAAAAGTGTAATGATGAACGCTCGCGTTTGATGGATTTTAGTGGAAGGAGAGTAGAATCACTGATTTTCTAATAAATTTGACGTACAAGCTTAACGAGAAGCATCGGTGCTTCAACTCATTTTGAATATAAAGTAACCTTAATTCAATGCCTATTCCTGCTTTAGTTTTAACATAGTGATGTTGCCAAAATAGCCACGAGGATCTTTATAAACAGCCCTTTCCTTCTTTGTAATCAATCAAATGATCTTTGCACACTTCATCCCGTAATCGCAGGAATTTATCTACCTGAAATAATAGTTGAATTTGGACGAATTTATATAATTGATTCAAAATGTGCGAGAGACTTTTTATTAGAAAATTCAATTTTTTAGCGTTTTAATTGTTTCTTCTAAAATAGTAAGCTAGGAGAATTTGGGAGACGATTAGTTTTGAAAGTTGATAGTTGTTCCCATTATTTAGCCTAAAAACGAATAATGAAATAGTTTTATATCGCTTGAAGAACGTAGAGTTTTCGAAAATTTGGAAAGCCGCGCACGAATGGAGCTCTAGTTTATCAATAATGAGAACTGTGAGAGGAAGTGGGAATATATAGGTGTTAGTGAAATGTTTGCAGCGAATATTATTCCCATACGAGTGTTATGGTTAATGTTTTGGTAAGTGTGTTTATGGAATCGTATGGGAAAATGATGATATTGGCTGTCGATAGAGGAACGAGAACAGCAGCACACCCATAAAATAATGAAGAACACGTGGTACCCCTGAATGCTTTATGGCTGGAGACCAATTTTGATAAGAAGGAACTAGGAAATTGTAGTTGTTCTAGGTAGTAAGTAAATTTTGTGAATAGAGCTATGAAGAGTGTAAATAAGAATACGTGGGATTATAGGAAATGGTTTAATTGGCGAGTGCGTAAGGTGTTGATAAAATTGGGAGTGGTTCTAGATGCTCAAAATCTTATTTATATTATTATTAATAAAAAAATAACTCTGAAGCATTTTGAGTGCGGAGACTACACCCTCCTTCGAGAGGAGGTCTAGACACACATTTTTCCCTATCCAGGGACTGGAGTTGCCTTTTCAGGCCTTTGTTTCTTCTTTGTCTGTATGTTTTCAATTCAGCTGGGTAAATTGATATCAGATTTGCGAGGGGTTAAAACAAGAGTGTTACCACCTTCACCAAACCTTACCTCTGGCCGTAGGTTTTCACCCAAATAGCCTATAAACGGGAAGCAATCAGAGTTTCGATCGTGGGTCCCGTTAACCCGAAGCCAGTGCGGTACCACTAGACTACGATCCAAGACGATACATAATTCTTTTCAAAATCATTTATTCTAATTTACGTTGGAAATTTTTGCGATGCATATTAAGATATATGGACCGTATCTTTATATATCAAATAAGGGGGAATGGAAAGATAAGACTTTGCTATTTAAATTAAACGAACAGGGATATTGTTTCAAGTAATGAAGGAAAGTCAGCAGCGAATACAGACGAAAAATATCACCCTTATGGTGCTAATAAATACAGAAAGTTGGTCTAGAAAAAGGTGCGAACTGATATATAACAAAAATAAATAAGGTAAGAAATTTCGAATTTTTCAATTTTATAGATTCTCATATTTTGAATTTTAAGTATTTGGAAGGGTTTTTTTTTTTTTTTTTGTAAATATGTTCTCAACTGCTGCAAAAGTAGAAATTTTACCGGGTCTTTCAAGATATCTAGTTTATATTTTACCTAACCGAAAAGTGTAATGATGAACGCTCGCGTTTGATGGATTTTAGTGGAAGGAGAGTAGAATCACTGATTTTCTAATAAATTTGACGTACAAGCTTAACGAGAAGCATCGGTGCTTCAACTCATTTTGAATATAAAGTAACCTTAATTCGATGCCTATTCCTGCTTTAGTTTTAACATAGTGATGTTGCCAAAATAGCCACGAGGATCTTTATAAACAGCCCTTTCCTTCTTTGTAATCAATCAAATGATCTTTGCACACTTCATCCCGTAATCGCAGGAATTTATCTACCTGAAATAATAGTTGAATTTGGACAAATTTATATAATTGATTCAAAATGTGCGAGAGACTTTTTATTAGAAAATTCAATTTTTTAGCGTTTTAATTGTTTCTTCTAAAATAGTGAGCTAGGAGAATTTGGGAGACGATTAGTTTTGAAAGTTGATAGTTGTTCCCATTATTTAGCCTAAAAACGAATAATGAAATAGTTTTATATCGCTTGAAGAACGTAGAGTTTTCGAAAATTTGGAAAGCCGCGCACGAATGGAGCTCTAGTTTATCAATAATGAGAACTGTGAGAGGAAGTGGGAATATATAGGTGTTGGTGAAATGTTTGCAGCGAATATTATTCCCATACGAGTGTTATGGTTAATGTTTTGGTAACTGTGTTAATGGAATCGTATGGGAAAATGATGATATTGGCTGTCGATAGAGGAACGAGAACAGCAGCACACCCATAAAATAATGAAGAACACGTGGTACCCCTGAATGCTTTATGACTGGAGACCAATTTTGATAAGAAGCAACTAGGAAATTGTAGTTGTTCTAGGTAGTAAGTAAATTTTGTGAATAGAGCTATGAAGAGTGTAAAAAAGAATAGGTGGGATTATAGGAAATGGTTTAATTGGCGAGTGCGTAAGGTGTTGATAAAATTGGGAGTGGTTCTAGATGTTCAAAATCTTATTTATATTATTATTTATAAAAAAATAACTCTGAAGCATTTTGAGTGCGGAGACTACACCCTCCTTCGAGAGGAGGTCTAGACACACATTTTTCCCTATCCAGGGAATGGAGTTGCCTTTTCAGGCCTTTGTTTCTTCTTTGTCTGTATGTTTTCAATTCAGCAGGGTAAATTGATATCAGATTTGCGAGGGGTTAAAGCAAGAGTGTTACCACCTTCACCAAACCTTACCTCTGGCCGTAGGTTTTCACCCAAATAGCCTATAAACGGGAAGCAATCAGAGTTCCGATCGTGGGTCCCGTTAACCCGAAGCCGGTGCGGTACCACTAGACTACGATCCACCACGATACATAGTTCTTTTCAAAATCATTTATTCTAATTTACGTTGGAAATTTTTGCGATGCATATTAAGATATATGGACCGTATCTTTATATATCAAATAAGGGGGAATGGAAAGATAAGACTTTGCTATTTAAATTAAACGAACAGGGATATTGTTTCAAGTAATGAAGGAAAGTCAGCAGCGAATACAGACGAAAAATATCACCCTTATGGTGCTAATAAATACAGAAAGTTGGTCTAGAAAAAGGTGCGAACTGATATATAACAAAAATAAATAAGGTAAGAAATTTCGAATTTTTCAATTTTATAGATTCTCATATTTTGAATTTTAAGTAGTTGGAAGGGTTTTTTTTTTTTTTTGTAAATATGTTCTCAACTGCTGCAAAAGTAGAAATTTTACCGGTTCTTTCAAGATATCTAGTTTATATATTACCTAACCGAAAAGTGTAATGATGAACGCTCGCGTTTGATGGATTTTAGTGGAAGGAGAGTAGAATCACTGATTTTCTAATAAATTTGACGTACAAGCTTAACGAGAAGCATCGGTGCTTCAACTCATTTTGAATATAAAGTAACCTTAATTCAATGCCTATTCCTGCTTTAGTTTTAACATAGTGATGTTGCCAAAATAGCCACGAGGATCTTTATAAACAGCCCTTTCCTTCTTTGTAATCAATCAAATGATCTTTGCACACTTCATCCCGTAATCGCAGGAATTTATCTACCTGAAATAATAGTTGAATTTGGACGAATTTATATAATTGATTCAAAATGTGCGAGAGACTTTTTATTAGAAAATTCAATTTTTTAGCGTTTTAATTGTTTCTTCTAAAATAGTAAGCTAGGAGAATTTGGGAGACGATTAGTTTTGAAAGTTGATAGTTGTTCCCATTATTTAGCCTAAAAACGAATAATGAAATAGTTTTATATCGCTTGAAGAACGTAGAGTTTTCGAAAATTTGGAAAGCCGCGCACGAATGGAGCTCTAGTTTATCAATAATGAGAACTGTGAGAGGAAGTGGGAATATATAGGTGTTAGTGAAATGTTTGCAGCGAATATTATTCCCATACGAGTGTTATGGTTAATGTTTTGGTAAGTGTGTTTATGGAATCGTATGGGAAAATGATGATATTGGCTGTCGATAGAGGAACGAGAACAGCAGCACACCCATAAAATAATGAAGAACACGTGGTACCCCTGAATGCTTTATGGCTGGAGACCAATTTTGATAAGAAGGAACTAGGAAATTGTAGTTGTTCTAGGTAGTAAGTAAATTTTGTGAATAGAGCTATGAAGAGTGTAAATAAGAATACGTGGGATTATAGGAAATGGTTTAATTGGCGAGTGCGTAAGGTGTTGATAAAATTGGGAGTGGTTCTAGATGCTCAAAATCTTATTTATATTATTATTAATAAAAAAATAACTCTGAAGCATTTTGAGTGCGGAGACTACACCCTCCTTCGAGAGGAGGTCTAGACACACATTTTTCCCTATCCAGGGACTGGAGTTGCCTTTTCAGGCCTTTGTTTCTTCTTTGTCTGTATGTTTTCAATTCAGCTGGGTAAATTGATATCAGATTTGCGAGGGGTTAAAGCAAGAGTGTTACCACCTTCACCAAACCTTACCTCTGGCCGTAGGTTTTCACCCAAAAAGCCTATAAACGGGAAGCAATCAGAGTTTCGATCGTGGGTCCCGTTAACCCGAAGCCAGTGCGGTACCACTAGACTACGATCCACGACGATACATAATTCTTTTCAAAATCATTTTTTCGAATTTACGTTGGAAATTTTTGCGATGCATATTAAGATATATGGACCGTTTCTTTATATATCAAATAGGGGGGAATGGAAAGATTTAACTTTGCTATTAAAATTAAACGAACATGGATATTGTTTCAAGTAATGAAGGAAAGTCAGCAGCGAATACAGACGAAAAATATCACCCTTATGGTGCTACTAAATACAGAAAGTTGGTCTAGAAAAAGGTGCGAACTGATATATAACATAAATAAATAAGGTAAGAAATTTCGAATTTTTCAATTTTATAGATTCTCATATTTTGAATTTTAAGTATTTGGAAGGGTTTTTTTTTTTTTTTTTGTAAATATGTTCTCAACTGCTGCAAAAGTAGAAATTTTACCGGGTCTTTCAAGATATCTAGTTTATATTTTACCTAACCGAAAAGTGTAATGATGAACGCTCGCGTTTGATGGATTTTAGTGGAAGGAGAGTAGAATCACTGATTTTCTAATAAATTTGACGTACAAGCTTAACGAGAAGCATCGGTGCTTCAACTCATTTTGAATATAAAGTAACCTTAATTCGATGCCTATTCCTGCTTTAGTTTTAACATAGTGATGTTGCCAAAATAGCCACGAGGATCTTTATAAACAGCCCTTTCCTTCTTTGTAATCAATCAAATGATCTTTGCACACTTCATCCCGTAATCGCAGGAATTTATCTACCTGAAATAATAGTTGAATTTGGACGAATTTATATAATTGATTCAAAATGTGCGAGAGACTTTTTATTAGAAAATTCAATTTTTTAGCGTTTTAATTGTTTCTTCTAAAATAGTAAGCTAGGAGAATTTGGGAGACGATTAGTTTTGAAAGTTGATAGTTGTTCCCATTATTTAGCCTAAAAACGAATAATGAAATAGTTTTATATCGCTTGAAGAACGTAGAGTTTTCGAAAATTTGGAAAGCCGCGCACGAATGGAGCTCTAGCTTATCAATAATGAGAACTGTGAGAGGAAGTGGGAATATATAGGTGTTGGTGAAATGTTTGCAGCGAATATTATTCCCATACGAGTGTTATGGTTAATGTTTTGGTAACTGTGTTAATGGAATCGTATGGGAAAATGATGATATTGGCTGTCGATAGAGGAACGAGAACAGCAGCACACCCATAAAATAATGAAGAACACGTGGTACCCCTGAATGCTTTATGACTGGAGACCAATTTTGATAAGAAGCAACTAGGAAATTGTAGTTGTTCTAGGTAGTAAGTAAATTTTGTGAATAGAGCTATGAAGAGTGTAAAAAAGAATACGTGGGATTATAGGAAATGGTTTAATTGGCGAGTGCGTAAGGTGTTGATAAAATTCGGAGTGGTTCTAGATGCTCAAAATCTTATTTATATTATTATTAATAAAAAAATAACTGAAGCATTTTGAAGTGCGGAGACTACACCCTCCTTCGAGAGGAGGTCTAGACACACATTTTTCCCTATCCAGGGACTGGAGTTGCCTTTTCAGGCCTTTGTTTCTTCTTTGTCTGTATGTTTTCAATTCAGCAGGGTAAATTGATATCAGATTTGCGAGGGGTTAAAGCAAGAGTGTTACCACCTTCACCAAACCTTACCTCTGGCCGTAGGTTTTCACCCAAATAGCCTATAAACGGGAAGCAATCAGAGTTTCGATCGTGGGTCCCGTTAACCCGAAGCCAGTGCGGTACCACTAGACTACGATCCACCACGATACATAGTTCTTTTCAAAATCATTTATTCTAATTTACGTTGGAAATTTTTGCGATGCATATTAAGATATATGGACCGTATCTTTATATATCAAATAAGGGGGAATGGAAAGATAAGACTTTGCTATTTAAATTAAACGAACAGGGATATTGTTTCAAGTAATGAAGGAAAGTCAGCAGCGAATACAGACGAAAAATATCACCCTTATGGTGCTAATAAATACAGAAAGTTGGTCTAGAAAAAGGTGCGAACTGATATATAACAAAAATAAATAAGGTAAGAAATTTCGAATTTTTCAATTTTATAGATTCTCATATTTTGAATTTTAAGTATTTGGAAGGGTTTTTTTTTTTTTTTTTGTAAATATGTTCTCAACTGCTGCAAAAGTAGAAATTTTACCGGTTCTTTCAAGATATCTAGTTTATATATTACCTAACCGAAAAGTGTAATGATGAACGCTCGCGTTTGATGGATTTTAGTGGAAGGAGAGTAGAATCACTGATTTTCTAATAAATTTGACGTACAAGCTTAACGAGAAGCATCGGTGCTTCAACTCATTTTGAATATAAAGTAACCTTAATTCGATGCCTATTCCTGCTTTAGTTTTAACATAGTGATGTTGCCAAAATAGCCACGAGGATCTTTATAAACAGCCCTTTCCTTCTTTGTAATCAATCAAATGATCTTTGCACACTTCATCCCGTAATCGCAGGAATTTATCTACCTGAAATAATAGTTGAATTTGGACGAATTTATATAATTGATTCAAAATGTGCGAGAGACTTTTTATTAGAAAATTCAATTTTTTAGCGTTTTAATTGTTTCTTCTAAAATAGTAAGCTAGGAGAATTTGGGAGACGATTAGTTTTGAAAGTTGATAGTTGTTCCCATTATTTAGCCTAAAAACGAATAATGAAATAGTTTTATATCGCTTGAAGAACGTAGAGTTTTCGAAAATTTGGAAAGCCGCGCACGAATGGAGCTCTAGCTTATCAATAATGAGAACTGTGAGAGGAAGTGGGAATATATAGGTGTTGGTGAAATGTTTGCAGCGAATATTATTCCCATACGAGTGTTATGGTTAATGTTTTGGTAACTGTGTTAATGGAATCGTATGGGAAAATGATGATATTGGCTGTCGATAGAGGAACGAGAACAGCAGCACACCCATAAAATAATGAAGAACACGTGGTACCCCTGAATGCTTTATGACTGGAGACCAATTTTGATAAGAAGCAACTAGGAAATTGTAGTTGTTCTAGGTAGTAAGTAAATTTTGTGAATAGAGCTATGAAGAGTGTAAAAAAGAATACGTGGGATTATAGGAAATGGTTTAATTGGCGAGTGCGTAAGGTGTTGATAAAATTGGGAGTGGTTCTAGATGCTCAAAATCTTATTTATATTATTATTAATAAAAAAATAACTGAAGCATTTTGAAGTGAGGAGACTACACCCTCCTTCGAGAGGAGGTCTAGACACACATTTTTCCCTATCCAGGGACTGGAGTTGCCTTTTCAGGCCTTTGTTTCTTCTTTGTCTGTATGTTTTCAATTCAGCAGGGTAAATTGATATCAGATTTGCGAGGGGTTAAAGCAAGAGTGTTACCACCTTCACCAAACCTTACCTCTGGCCGTAGGTTTTCACCCAAATAGCCTATAAACGGGAAGCAATCAGAGTTTCGATCGTGGGTCCCGTTAACCCGAAGCCAGTGCGGTACCACTAGACTACGATCCAACACGATACATAGTTCTTTTCAAAATCATTTATTCTAATTTACGTTGGAAATTTTTGCGATGCATATTAAGATATATGGACCGTATCTTTATATATCAAATAAGGGGGAATGGAAAGATAAGACTTTGCTATTTAAATTAAACGAACAGGGATATTGTTTCAAGTAATGAAGGAAAGTCAGCAGCGAATACAGACGAAAAATATCACCCTTATGGTGCTAATAAATACAGAAAGTTGGTCTAGAAAAAGGTGCGAACTGATATATAACAAAAATAAATAAGGTAAGAAATTTCGAATTTTTCAATTTTATAGATTCTCATATTTTGAATTTTAAGTATTTGGAAGGGTTTTTTTTTTTTTTTTGTAAATATGTTCTCAACTGCTGCAAAAGTAGAAATTTTACCGGTTCTTTCAAGATATCTAGTTTATATATTACCTAACCGAAAAGTGTAATGATGAACGCTCGCGTTTGATGGATTTTAGTGGAAGGAGAGTAGAATCACTGATTTTCTAATAAATTTGACGTACAAGCTTAACGAGAAGCATCGGTGCTTCAACTCATTTTGAATATAAAGTAACCTTAATTCGATGCCTATTCCTGCTTTAGTTTTAACATAGTGATGTTGCCAAAATAGCCACGAGGATCTTTATAAACAGCCCTTTCCTTCTTTGTAATCAATCAAATGATCTTTGCACACTTCATCCCGTAATCGCAGGAATTTATCTACCTGAAATAATAGTTGAATTTGGACGAATTTATATAATTGATTCAAAATGTGCGAGAGACTTTTTATTAGAAAATTCAATTTTTTAGCGTTTTAATTGTTTCTTCTAAAATAGTAAGCTAGGAGAATTTGGGAGACGATTAGTTTTGAAAGTTGATAGTTGTTCCCATTATTTAGCCTAAAAACGAATAATGAAATAGTTTTATATCGCTTGAAGAACGTAGAGTTTTCGAAAATTTGGAAAGCCGCGCACGAATGGAGCTCTAGCTTATCAATAATGAGAACTGTGAGAGGAAGTGGGAATATATAGGTGTTGGTGAAATGTTTGCAGCGAATATTATTCCCATACGAGTGTTATGGTTAATGTTTTGGTAAGTGTGTTAATGGAATCGTATGGGAAAATGATGATATTGGCTGTCGATAGAGGAACGAGAACAGCAGCACACCCATAAAATAATAAAGAACACGTGGTACCCCTGAATGCTTTATGACTGGAGACCAATTTTGATAAGAAGGAACTAGGAAATTGTAGTTGTTCTAGGTAGTAAGTAAATTTTGTGAATAGAGCTATGAAGAGTGTAAAAAAGAATAGGTGGGATTATAGGAAATGGTTTAATTGGCGAGTGCGTAAGGTGTTGATAAAATTGGGAGTGGTTCTAGATGCTCAAAATCTTATTTATATTATTATTAATAAAAAAATAACTCTGAAGCATTTTGAGTGCGGAGACTACACCCTCCTTCGAGAGGAGGTCTAGACACACATTTTTCCCTATCCAGGGACTGGAGTTGCCTTTTCAGGCCTTTGTTTCTTCTTTGTCTGTATGTTTTCAATTCAGCAGGGTAAATTGATATCAGATTTGCGAGGGGTTAAAGCAAGAGTGTTACCACCTTCACCAAACGTTACCTCTGGCCGTAGGTTTTCACCCAAATAGCCTATAAACGGGAAGCAATCAGAGTTTCGATCGTGGGTCCCGTTAACCCGAAGCCAGTGCGGTACCACTAGACTACGATCCACCACGATTCATAGTTCTTTTCAAAATCATTTATTCTAATTTACGTTGGAAATTTTTGCGATGCATATTAAGATATATGGACCGTATCTTTATATATCAAATAAGGGGGAATGGAAAGATAAGACTTTGCTATTTAAATTAAACGAACAGGGATATTGTTTCAAGTAATGAAGGAAAGTCAGCAGCGAATACAGACGAAAAATATCACCCTTATGGTGCTAATAAATACAGAAAGTTGGTCTAGAAAAAGGTGCGAACTGATATATAACAAAAATAAATAAGGTAAGAAATTTCGAATTTTTCAATTTTATAGATTCTCATATTTTGAATTTTAAGTATTTGGAAGGGTTTTTTTTTTTTTTTTGTAAATATGTTCTCAACTGCTGCAAAAGTAGAAATTTTACCGGTTCTTTCAAGATATCTAGTTTATATATTACCTAACCGAAAAGTGTAATGATGAACGCTCGCGTTTGATGGATTTTAGTGGAAGGAGAGTAGAATCACTGATTTTCAAATAAATTTGACGTACAAGCTTAACGAGAAGCATCGGTGCTTCAACTCATTTTGAATATAAAGTAACCTTAATTCGATGCCTATTCCTGCTTTAGTTTTAACATAGTGATGTTGCCAAAATAGCCACGAGGATCTTTATAAACAGCCCTTTCCTTCTTTGTAATCAATCAAATGATCTTTGCACACTTCATCCCGTAATCGCAGGAATTTATCTACCTGAAATAATAGTTGAATTTGGACGAATTTATATAATTGATTCAAAATGTGCGAGAGACTTTTTATTAGAAAATTCAATTTTTTAGCGTTTTAATTGTTTCTTCTAAAATAGTAAGCTAGGAGAATTTGGGAGACGATTAGTTTTGAAAGTTGATAGTTGTTCCCATTATTTAGCCTAAAAACGAATAATGAAATAGTTTTATATCGCTTGAAGAACGTAGAGTTTTCGAAAATTTGGAAAGCCGCGCACGAATGGAGCTCTAGCTTATCAATAATGAGAACTGTGAGAGGAAGTGGGAATATATAGGTGTTGGTGAAATGTTTGCAGCGAATATTATTCCCATACGAGTGTTATGGTTAATGTTTTGGTAACTGTGTTAATGGAATCGTATGGGAAAATGATGATATTGGCTGTCGATAGAGGAACGAGAACAGCAGCACACCCATAAAATAATGAAGAACACGTGGTACCCCTGAATGCTTTATGACTGGAGACCAATTTTGATAAGAAGGAACTAAGAAATTGTAGTTGTTCTAGGTAGTAAGTAAATTTTGTGAATAGAGCTATGAAGAGTGTAAATAAGAATACGTGGGATTATAGGAAATGGTTTAATTGGCGAGTGCGTAAGGTGTTGATAAAATTGGGAGTGGTTCTAGATGCTCAAAATCTTATTTATATTATTATTAATAAAAAAATAACTCTGAAGCATTTTGAGTGCGGAGACTACACCCTCCTTCGAGAGGAGGTCTAGACACACATTTTTCCCTATCCAGGGACTGGAGTTGCCTTTTCAGGCCTTTGTTTCTTCTTTGTCTGTATGTTTTCAATTCAGCAGGGTAAATTGATATCAGATTTGCGAGGGGTTAAAGCAAGAGTGTTACCACCTTCACCAAACCTTACCTCTGGCCGTAGGTTTTCACCCAAATAGCCTATAAACGGGAAGCAATCAGAGTTTCGATCGTGGGTCCCGTTAACCCGAAGCCAGTGCGGTACCACTAGACTACGATCCACCACGATACATAGTTCTTTTCAAAATCATTTATTCTAATTTACGTTGGAAATTTTTGCGATGCATATTAAGATATATGGACCGTATCTTTATATATCAAATAAGGGGGAATGGAAAGATAAGACTTTGCTATTTAAATTAAACGAACAGGGATATTGTTTCAAGTAATGAAGGAAAGTCAGCAGCGAATACAGACGAAAAATATCACCCTTATGGTGCTAATAAATACAGAAAGTTGGTCTAGAAAAAGGTGCGAACTGATATATAACAAAAATAAATAAGGTAAGAAATTTCGAATTTTTCAATTTTATAGATTCTCATATTTTGAATTTTAAGTATTTGGAAGGGTTTTTTTTTTTTTTTTGTAAATATGTTCTCAACTGCTGCAAAAGTAGAAATTTTACCGGTTCTTTCAAGATATCTAGTTTATATATTACCTAACCGAAAAGTGTAATGATGAACGCTCGCGTTTGATGGATTTTAGTGGAAGGAGAGTAGAATCACTGATTTTCTAATAAATTTGACGTACAAGCTTAACGAGAAGCATCGGTGCTTCAACTCATTTTGAATATAAAGTAACCTTAATTCGATGCCTATTCCTGCTTTAGTTTTAACATAGTGATGTTGCCAAAATAGCCACGAGGATCTTTATAAACAGCCCTTTCCTTCTTTGTAATCAATCAAATGATCTTTGCACACTTCATCCCGTAATCGCAGGAATTTATCTACCTGAAATAATAGTTGAATTTGGACGAATTTATATAATTGATTCAAAATGTGCGAGAGACTTTTTATTAGAAAATTCAATTTTTTAGCGTTTTAATTGTTTCTTCTAAAATAGTAAGCTAGGAGAATTTGGGAGACGATTAGTTTTGAAAGTTGATAGTTGTTCCCATTATTTAGCCTAAAAACGAATAATGAAATAGTTTTATATCGCTTGAAGAACGTAGAGTTTTCGAAAATTTGGAAAGCCGCGCACGAATGGAGCTCTAGCTTATCAATAATGAGAACTGTGAGAGGAAGTGGGAATATATAGGTGTTGGTGAAATGTTTGCAGCGAATATTATTCCCATACGAGTGTTATGGTTAATGTTTTGGTAACTGTGTTAATGGAATCGTATGGGAAAATGATGATATTGGCTGTCGATAGAGGAACGAGAACAGCAGCACACCCATAAAATAATAAAGAACACGTGGTACCCCTGAATGCTTTATGACTGGAGACCAATTTTGATAAGAAGGAACTAGGAAATTGTAGTTGTTCTAGGTAGTAAGTAAATTTTGTGAATAGAGCTATGAAGAGTGTAAAAAAGAATAGGTGGGATTATAGGAAATGGTTTAATTGGCGAGTGCGTAAGGTGTTGATAAAATTGGGAGTGGTTCTAGATGCTCAAAATCTTATTTATATTATTATTAATAAAAAAATAACTCTGAAGCATTTTGAGTGCGGAGACTACACCCTCCTTCGAGAGGAGGTCTAGACACACATTTTTCCCTATCCAGGGACTGGAGTTGCCTTTTCAGGCCTTTGTTTCTTCTTTGTCTGTATGTTTTCAATTCAGCAGGGTAAATTGATATCAGATTTGCGAGGGGTTAAAGCAAGAGTGTTACCACCTTCACCAAACGTTACCTCTGGCCGTAGGTTTTCACCCAAATAGCCTATAAACGGGAAGCAATCAGAGTTTCGATCGTGGGTCCCGTTAACCCGAAGCCAGTGCGGTACCACTAGACTACGATCCACCACGATTCATAGTTCTTTTCAAAATCATTTATTCTAATTTACGTTGGAAATTTTTGCGATGCATATTAAGATATATGGACCGTATCTTTATATATCAAATAAGGGGGAATGGAAAGATAAGACTTTGCTATTTAAATTAAACGAACAGGGATATTGTTTCAAGTAATGAAGGAAAGTCAGCAGCGAATACAGACGAAAAATATCACCCTTATGGTGCTAATAAATACAGAAAGTTGGTCTAGAAAAAGGTGCGAACTGATATATAACAAAAATAAATAAGGTAAGAAATTTCGAATTTTTCAATTTTATAGATTCTCATATTTTGAATTTTAAGTATTTGGAAGGGTTTTTTTTTTTTTTTTGTAAATATGTTCTCAACTGCTGCAAAAGTAGAAATTTTACCGGTTCTTTCAAGATATCTAGTTTATATATTACCTAACCGAAAAGTGTAATGATGAACGCTCGCGTTTGATGGATTTTAGTGGAAGGAGAGTAGAATCACTGATTTTCAAATAAATTTGACGTACAAGCTTAACGAGAAGCATCGGTGCTTCAACTCATTTTGAATATAAAGTAACCTTAATTCGATGCCTATTCCTGCTTTAGTTTTAACATAGTGATGTTGCCAAAATAGCCACGAGGATCTTTATAAACAGCCCTTTCCTTCTTTGTAATCAATCAAATGATCTTTGCACACTTCATCCCGTAATCGCAGGAATTTATCTACCTGAAATAATAGTTGAATTTGGACGAATTTATATAATTGATTCAAAATGTGCGAGAGACTTTTTATTAGAAAATTCAATTTTTTAGCGTTTTAATTGTTTCTTCTAAAATAGTAAGCTAGGAGAATTTGGGAGACGATTAGTTTTGAAAGTTGATAGTTGTTCCCATTATTTAGCCTAAAAACGAATAATGAAATAGTTTTATATCGCTTGAAGAACGTAGAGTTTTCGAAAATTTGGAAAGCCGCGCACGAATGGAGCTCTAGCTTATCAATAATGAGAACTGTGAGAGGAAGTGGGAATATATAGGTGTTGGTGAAATGTTTGCAGCGAATATTATTCCCATACGAGTGTTATGGTTAATGTTTTGGTAACTGTGTTAATGGAATCGTATGGGAAAATGATGATATTGGCTGTCGATAGAGGAACGAGAACAGCAGCACACCCATAAAATAATGAAGAACACGTGGTACCCCTGAATGCTTTATGACTGGAGACCAATTTTGATAAGAAGGAACTAAGAAATTGTAGTTGTTCTAGGTAGTAAGTAAATTTTGTGAATAGAGCTATGAAGAGTGTAAATAAGAATACGTGGGATTATAGGAAATGGTTTAATTGGCGAGTGCGTAAGGTGTTGATAAAATTGGGAGTGGTTCTAGATGCTCAAAATCTTATTTATATTATTATTAATAAAAAAATAACTCTGAAGCATTTTGAGTGCGGAGACTACACCCTCCTTCGAGAGGAGGTCTAGACACACATTTTTCCCTATCCAGGGACTGGAGTTGCCTTTTCAGGCCTTTGTTTCTTCTTTGTCTGTATGTTTTCAATTCAGCAGGGTAAATTGATATCAGATTTGCGAGGGGTTAAAGCAAGAGTGTTACCACCTTCACCAAACCTTACCTCTGGCCGTAGGTTTTCACCCAAATAGCCTATAAACGGGAAGCAATCAGAGTTTCGATCGTGGGTCCCGTTAACCCGAAGCCAGTGCGGTACCACTAGACTACGATCCACCACGATACATAGTTCTTTTCAAAATCATTTATTCTAATTTACGTTGGAAATTTTTGCGATGCATATTAAGATATATGGACCGTATCTTTATATATCAAATAAGGGGGAATGGAAAGATAAGACTTTGCTATTTAAATTAAACGAACAGGGATATTGTTTCAAGTAATGAAGGAAAGTCAGCAGCGAATACAGACGAAAAATATCACCCTTATGGTGCTAATAAATACAGAAAGTTGGTCTAGAAAAAGGTGCGAACTGATATATAACAAAAATAAATAAGGTAAGAAATTTCGAATTTTTCAATTTTATAGATTCTCATATTTTGAATTTTAAGTATTTGGAAGGGTTTTTTTTTTTTTTTTGTAAATATGTTCTCAACTGCTGCAAAAGTAGAAATTTTACCGGTTCTTTCAAGATATCTAGTTTATATATTACCTAACCGAAAAGTGTAATGATGAACGCTCGCGTTTGATGGATTTTAGTGGAAGGAGAGTAGAATCACTGATTTTCAAATAAATTTGACGTACAAGCTTAACGAGAAGCATCGGTGCTTCAACTCATTTTGAATATAAAGTAACCTTAATTCGATGCCTATTCCTGCTTTAGTTTTAACATAGTGATGTTGCCAAAATAGCCACGAGGATCTTTATAAACAGCCCTTTCCTTCTTTGTAATCAATCAAATGATCTTTGCACACTTCATCCCGTAATCGCAGGAATTTATCTACCTGAAATAATAGTTGAATTTGGACGAATTTATATAATTGATTCAAAATGTGCGAGAGACTTTTTATTAGAAAATTCAATTTTTTAGCGTTTTAATTGTTTCTTCTAAAATAGTAAGCTAGGAGAATTTGGGAGACGATTAGTTTTGAAAGTTGATAGTTGTTCCCATTATTTAGCCTAAAAACGAATAATGAAATAGTTTTATATCGCTTGAAGAACGTAGAGTTTTCGAAAATTTGGAAAGCCGCGCACGAATGGAGCTCTAGCTTATCAATAATGAGAACTGTGAGAGGAAGTGGGAATATATAGGTGTTGGTGAAATGTTTGCAGCGAATATTATTCCCATACGAGTGTTATGGTTAATGTTTTGGTAACTGTGTTAATGGAATCGTATGGGAAAATGATGATATTGGCTGTCGATAGAGGAACGAGAACAGCAGCACACCCATAAAATAATGAAGAACACGTGGTACCCCTGAATGCTTTATGACTGGAGACCAATTTTGATAAGAAGGAACTAAGAAATTGTAGTTGTTCTAGGTAGTAAGTAAATTTTGTGAATAGAGCTATGAAGAGTGTAAATAAGAATACGTGGGATTATAGGAAATGGTTTAATTGGCGAGTGCGTAAGGTGTTGATAAAATTGGGAGTGGTTCTAGATGCTCAAAATCTTATTTATATTATTATTAATAAAAAAATAACTCTGAAGCATTTTGAGTGCGGAGACTACACCCTCCTTCGAGAGGAGGTCTAGACACACATTTTTCCCTATCCAGGGACTGGAGTTGCCTTTTCAGGCCTTTGTTTCTTCTTTGTCTGTATGTTTTCAATTCAGCAGGGTAAATTGATATCAGATTTGCGAGGGGTTAAAGCAAGAGTGTTACCACCTTCACCAAACCTTACCTCTGGCCGTAGGTTTTCACCCAAATAGCCTATAAACGGGAAGCAATCAGAGTTTCGATCGTGGGTCCCGTTAACCCGAAGCCAGTGCGGTACCACTAGACTACGATCCACCACGATACATAGTTCTTTTCAAAATCATTTATTCTAATTTACGTTGGAAATTTTTGCGATGCATATTAAGATATATGGACCGTATCTTTATATATCAAATAAGGGGGAATGGAAAGATAAGACTTTGCTATTTAAATTAAACGAACAGGGATATTGTTTCAAGTAATGAAGGAAAGTCAGCAGCGAATACAGACGAAAAATATCACCCTTATGGTGCTAATAAATACAGAAAGTTGGTCTAGAAAAAGGTGCGAACTGATATATAACAAAAATAAATAAGGTAAGAAATTTCGAATTTTTCAATTTTATAGATTCTCATATTTTGAATTTTAAGTATTTGGAAGGGTTTTTTTTTTTTTTTTTGTAAATATGTTCTCAACTGCTGCAAAAGTAGAAATTTTACCGGTTCTTTCAAGATATCTAGTTTATATTTTACCTAACCGAAAAGTGTAATGATGAACGCTCGCGTTTGATGGATTTTAGTGGAAGGAGAGTAGAATCACTGATTTTCTAATAAATTTGACGTACAAGCTTAACGAGAAGCTTCGGTGCTTCAACTCATTTTGAATTTAAAGTAACCTTAATTCGATGCCTATTCCTGCTTTAGTTTTAACATAGTGATGTTGCCAAAATAGCCACGAGGATCTTTATAAACAGCCCTTTCTTTCTTTGTAATCAATCAAATGATCTTTGCACACTTCATCCCGTAATCGCAGGAATTTATCTACCTGAAATAATAGTTGAATTTGGACGAATTTATATAATTGATTCAAAATGTGCGAGAGACTTTTTATTAGAAAATTCAATTTTTTAGCGTTTTAATTGTTTCTTCTAAAATAGTAAGCTAGGAGAATTTGGGAGACGATTAGTTTTGAAAGTTGATAGTTGTTCCCATTATTTAGCCTAAAAACGAATAATGAAATAGTTTTATATCGCTTGAAGAACGTAGAGTTTTCGAAAATTTGGAAAGCCGCGCACGAATGGAGCTCTAGTTTATCAATAATGAGAACTGTGAGAGGAAGTGGGAATATATAGGTGTTAGTGAAATGTTTGCAGCGAATATTATTCCCATACGAGTGTTATGGTTAATGTTTTGGTAAGTGTGTTTATGGAATCGTATGGGAAAATGATGATATTGGCTGTCGATAGAGGAACGAGAACAGCAGCACACCCATAAAATAATGAAGAACACGTGGTATATCTGAATGCTTTATGGCTGGAGACCAATTTTGATAAGAAGGAACTAGGAAATTGTAGTTGTTCTAGGTAGTAAGTAAATTTTGTGAATAGAGCTATGAAGAGTGTAAATAAGAATACGTGGGATTATAGGAAATGGTTTAATTGGCGAGTGCGTAAGGTGTTGATAAAATTGGGAGTGGTTCTAGATGCTCAAAATCTTATTTATATTATTATTAATAAAAAAATAACTCTGAAGCATTTTGAGTGCGGAGACTACACCCTCCTTCGAGAGGAGGTCTAGACACACATTTTTCCCTATCCAGGGACTGGAGTTGCCTTTTCAGGCCTTTGTTTCTTCTTTGTCTGTATGTTTTCAATTCAGCAGGGTAAATTGATATCAGATTTGCGAGGGGTTAAAGCAAGAGTGTTACCACCTTCACCAAACCTTACCTCTGGCCGTAGGTTTTCATCCAAATAGCCTATAAACGGGAAGCAATCAGAGTTTCGATCGTGGGTCCCGTTAACCCGAAGCCAGTGCGGTACCACTAGACTACGATCCACCACGATTCATAGTTCTTTTCAAAATCATTTATTCTAATTTACGTTGGAAATTTTTGCGATGCATATTAAGATATATGGACCGTATCTTTATATATCAAATAAGGGGGAATGGAAAGATAAGACTTTGCTATTTAAATTAAACGAACAGGGATATTGTTTCAAGTAATGAAGGAAAGTCAGCAGCGAATACAGACGAAAAATATCACCCTTATGGTGCTAATAAATACAGAAAGTTGGTCTAGAAAAAGGTGCGAACTGATATATAACAAAAATAAATAAGGTAAGAAATTTCGAATTTTTCAATTTTATAGATTCTCATATTTTGAATTTTAAGTATTTGGAAGGGTTTTTTTTTTTTTTTTGTAAATATGTTCTCAACTGCTGCAAAAGTAGAAATTTTACCGGTTCTTTCAAGATATCTAGTTTATATATTACCTAACCGAAAAGTGTAATGATGAACGCTCGCGTTTGATGGATTTTAGTGGAAGGAGAGTAGAATCACTGATTTTCTAATAAATTTGACGTACAAGCTTAACGAGAAGCATCGGTGCTTCAACTCATTTTGAATATAAAGTAACCTTAATTCGATGCCTATTCCTGCTTTAGTTTTAACATAGTGATGTTGCAAAAATAGCCACGAGGATCTTTATAAACAGCCCTTTCCTTCTTTGTAATCAATCAAATGATCTTTGCACACTTCATCCCGTAATCGCAGGAATTTATCTACCTGAAATAATAGTTGAATTTGGACGAATTTATATAATTGATTCAAAATGTGCGAGAGACTTTTTATTAGAAAATTCAATTTTTTAGCGTTTTAATTGTTTCTTCTAAAATAGTAAGCTAGGAGAATTTGGGAGACGATTAGTTTTGAAAGTTGATAGTTGTTCCCATTATTTAGCCTAAAAACGAATAATGAAATAGTTTTATATCGCTTGAAGAACGTAGAGTTTTCGAAAATTTGGAAAGCCGCGCACGAATGGAGCTCTAGCTTATCAATAATGAGAACTGTGAGAGGAAGTGGGAATATATAGGTGTTGGTGAAATGTTTGCAGCGAATATTATTCCCATACGAGTGTTATGGTTAATGTTTTGGTAAGTGTGTTAATGGAATCGTATGGGAAAATGATGATATTGGCTGTCGATAGAGGAACGAGAACAGCAGCACACCCATAAAATAATGAAGAACACGTGGTACCCCTGAATGCTTTATGACTGGAGACCAATTTTGATAAGAAGCAACTAGGAAATTGTAGTTGTTCTAGGTAGTAAGTAAATTTTGTGAATAGAGCTATGAAGAGTGTAAAAAAGAATACGTGGGATTATAGGAAATGGTTTAATTGGCGAGTGCGTAAGGTGTTGATAAAATTGGGAGTGGTTCTAGATGCTCAAAATCTTATTTATATTATTATTAATAAAAAAATAACTGAAGCATTTTGAGTGCGGAGACTACACCCTCCTTCGAGAGGAGGTCTAGACACACATTTTTCCCTATCCAGGGACTGGAGTTGCCTTTTCAGGCCTTTGTTTCTTCTTTGTCTGTATGTTTTCAATTCAGCAGGGTAAATTGATATCAGATTTACGAGGGGTTAAAGCAAGAGTGTTACCACCTTCACCAAACCTTACCTCTGGCCGTAGGTTTTCACCCAAATAGCCTATAAACGGGAAGCAATCAGAGTTTCGATCGTGGGTCCCGTTAACCCGAAGCCAGTGCGGTACCACTAGACTACGATCCACCACGATACATAGTTCTTTTCAAAATCATTTATTCTAATTTACGTTGGAAAATTTTGCGATGCATATTAAGATATATGGACCGTATCTTTATATATCAAATAAGGGGGAATGGAAAGATAAGACTTTGCTATTTAAATTAAACGAACAGGGATATTGTTTCAAGTAATGAAGGAAAGTCAGCAGCGAATACAGACGAAAAATATCACCCTTATGGTGCTAATAAATACAGAAAGTTGGTCTAGAAAAAGGTGCGAACTGATATATAACAAAAATAAATAAGGTAAGAAATTTCGAATTTTTCAATTTTATAGATACTCATATTTTGAATTTTAAGTATTTGGAAGGGGTTTTTTTTTTTTTTTTGTAAATATGTTCTCAACTGCTGCAAAAGTAGAAATTTTACCGGTTCTTTCAAGATATCTAGTTTATATATTACCTAACCGAAAAGTGTAATGATGAACGCTCGCGTTTGATGGATTTTAGTGGAAGGAGAGTAGAATCACTGATTTTCTAATAAATTTGACGTACAAGCTTAACGAGAAGCATCGGTGCTTCAACTCATTTTGAATATAAAGTAACCTTAATTCGATGCCTATTCCTGCTTTAGTTTTAACATAGTGATGTTGCCAAAATAGCCACGAGGATCTTTATAAACAGCCCTTTCCTTCTTTGTAATCAATCAAATGATCTTTGCACACTTCATCCCGTAATCGCAGGAATTTATCTACCTGAAATAATAGTTGAATTTGGACGAATTTATATAATTGATTCAAAATGTGCGAGAGACTTTTTATTAGAAAATTCAATTTTTTAGCGTTTTAATTGTTTCTTCTAAAATAGTAAGCTAGGAGAATTTGGGAGACGATTAGTTTTGAAAGTTGATAGTTGTTCCCATTATTTAGCCTAAAAACGAATAATGAAATAGTTTTATATCGCTTGAAGAACGTAGAGTTTTCGAAAATTTGGAAAGCCGCGCACGAATGGACCTCTAGCTTATCAATAATGAGAACTGTGAGAGGAAGTGGGAATATATAGGTGTTGGTGAAATGTTTGCAGCGAATATTATTCCCATACGAGTGTTATGGTTAATGTTTTGGTAAGTGTGTTAATGGAATCGTATGGGAAAATGATGATATTGGCTGTCGATAGAGGAACGAGAACAGCAGCACACCCATAAAATAATAAAGAACACGTGGTACCCCTGAATGCTTTATGACTGGAGACCAATTTTGATAAGAAGGAACTAGGAAATTGTAGTTGTTCTAGGTAGTAAGTAAATTTTGTGAATAGAGCTATGAAGAGTGTAAAAAAGAATAGGTGGGATTATAGGAAATGGTTTAATTGGCGAGTGCGTAAGGTGTTGATAAAATTGGGAGTGGTTCTAGATGCTCAAAATCTTATTTATATTATTATTAATAAAAAAATAACTCTGAAGCATTTTGAGTGCGGAGACTACACCCTCCTTCGAGAGGAGGTCTAGACACACATTTTTCCCTATCCAGGGACTGGAGTTGCCTTTTCAGGCCTTTGTTTCTTCTTTGTCTGTATGTTTTCAATTCAGCAGGGTAAATTGATATCAGATTTGCGAGGGGTTAAAGCAAGAGTGTTACCACCTTCACCAAACCTTACCTCTGGCCGTAGGTTTTCACCCAAATAGCCTATAAACGGGAAGCAATCAGAGTTTCGATCGTGGGTCCCGTTAACCCGAAGCCAGTGCGGTACCACTAGACTACGATCCACCACGATACATAGTTCTTTTCAAAATCATTTATTCTAATTTACGTTGGAAATTTTTGCGATGCATATTAAGATATATGGACCGTATCTTTATATATCAAATAAGGGGGAATGGAAAGATAAGACTTTGCTATTTAAATTAAACGAACAGGGATATTGTTTCAAGTAATGAAGGAAAGTCAGCAGCGAATACAGACGAAAAATATCACCCTTATAGTGCTACTAAATACAGAAAGTTGGTCTAGAAAAAGGTGCGAACTGATATATAACATAAATAAATAAGGTAAGAAATTTCGAATTTTTCAATTTTATAGATTCTCATATTTTGAATTTTAAGTATTTGGAAGGGTTTTTTTTTTTTTTTTTGTAAATATGTTCTCAACTGCTGCAAAAGTAGAAATTTTACCGGGTCTTTCAAGATATCTAGTTTATATTTTACCTAACCGAAAAGTGTAATGATGAACGCTCGCGTTTGATGGATTTTAGTGGAAGGAGAGTAGAATCACTGATTTTCTAATAAATTTGACGTACAAGCTTAACGAGAAGCATCGGTGCTTCAACTCATTTTGAATATAAAGTAACCTTAATTCGATGCCTATTCCTGCTTTAGTTTTAACATAGTGATGTTGCCAAAATAGCCACGAGGATCTTTATAAACAGCCCTTTCCTTCTTTGTAATCAATCAAATGATCTTTGCACACTTCATCCCGTAATCGCAGGAATTTATCTACCTGAAATAATAGTTGAATTTGGACGAATTTATATAATTGATTCAAAATGTGCGAGAGACTTTTTATTAGAAAATTCAATTTTTTAGCGTTTTAATTGTTTCTTCTAAAATAGTAAGCTAGGAGAATTTGGGAGACGATTAGTTTTGAAAGTTGATAGTTGTTCCCATTATTTAGCCTAAAAACGAATAATGAAATAGTTTTATATCGCTTGAAGAACGTAGAGTTTTCGAAAATTTGGAAAGCCGCGCACGAATGGAGCTCTAGCTTATCAATAATGAGAACTGTGAGAGGAAGTGGGAATATATAGGTGTTGGTGAAATGTTTGCAGCGAATATTATTCCCATACGAGTGTTATGGTTAATGTTTTGGTAACTGTGTTAATGGAATCGTATGGGAAAATGATGATATTGGCTGTCGATAGAGGAACGAGAACAGCAGCACACCCATAAAATAATGAAGAACACGTGGTACCCCTGAATGCTTTATGACTGGAGACCAATTTTGATAAGAAGCAACTAGGAAATTGTAGTTGTTCTAGGTAGTAAGTAAATTTTGTGAATAGAGCTATGAAGAGTGTAAAAAAGAATACGTGGGATTATAGGAAATGGTTTAATTGGCGAGTGCGTAAGGTGTTGATAAAATTGGGAGTGGTTCTAGATGCTCAAAATCTTATTTATATTATTATTAATAAAAAAATAACTGAAGCATTTTGAAGTGCGGAGACTACACCCTCCTTCGAGAGGAGGTCTAGACACACATTTTTCCCTATCCAGGGACTGGAGTTGCCTTTTCAGGCCTTTGTTTCTTCTTTGTCTGTATGTTTTCAATTCAGCAGGGTAAATTGATATCAGATTTGCGAGGGGTTAAAGCAAGAGTGTTACCACCTTCACCAAACCTTACCTCTGGCCGTAGGTTTTCACCCAAATAGCCTATAAACGGGAAGCAATCAGAGTTTCGATCGTGGGTCCCGTTAACCCGAAGCCAGTGCGGTACCACTAGACTACGATCCACCACGATACATAGTTCTTTTCAAAATCATTTATTCTAATTTACGTTGGAAATTTTTGCGATGCATATTAAGATATATGGACCGTATCTTTATATATCAAATAAGGGGGAATGGAAAGATAAGACTTTGCTATTTAAATTAAACGAACAGGGATATTGTTTCAAGTAATGAAGGAAAGTCAGCAGCGAATACAGACGAAAAATATCACCCTTATGGTGCTAATAAATACAGAAAGTTGGTCTAGAAAAAGGTGCGAACTGATATATAACAAAAATAAATAAGGTAAGAAATTTCGAATTTTTCAATTTTATAGATTCTCATATTTTGAATTTTAAGTATTTGGAAGGGTTTTTTTTTTTTTTTTTGTAAATATGTTCTCAACTGCTGCAAAAGTAGAAATTTTACCTGTTCTTTCAAGATATCTAGTTTATATATTACCTAACCGAAAAGTGTAATGATGAACGCTCGCGTTTGATGGATTTTAGTGGAAGGAGAGTAGAATCACTGATTTTCTAATAAATTTGACGTACAAGCTTAACGAGAAGCATCGGTGCTTCAACTCATTTTGAATATAAAGTAACCTTAATTCGATGCCTATTCCTGCTTTAGTTTTAACATAGTGATGTTGCCAAAATAGCCACGAGGATCTTTATAAACAGCCCTTTCCTTCTTTGTAATCAATCAAATGATCTTTGCACACTTCATCCCGTAATCGCAGGAATTTATCTACCTGAAATAATAGTTGAATTTGGACGAATTTATATAATTGATTCAAAATGTGCGAGAGACTTTTTATTAGAAAATTCAATTTTTTAGCGTTTTAATTGTTTCTTCTAAAATAGTAAGCTAGGAGAATTTGGGAGACGATTAGTTTTGAAAGTTGATAGTTGTTCCCATTATTTAGCCTAAAAACGAATAATGAAATAGTTTTATATCGCTTGAAGAACGTAGAGTTTTCGAAAATTTGGAAAGCCGCGCACGAATGGAGCTCTAGCTTATCAATAATGAGAACTGTGAGAGGAAGTGGGAATATATAGGTGTTGGTGAAATGTTTGCAGCGAATATTATTCCCATACGAGTGTTATGGTTAATGTTTTGGTAAGTGTGTTAATGGAATCGTATGGGAAAATGATGATATTGGCTGTCGATAGAGGAACGAGAACAGCAGCACACCCATAAAATAATGAAGAACACGTGGTACCCCTGAATGCTTTATGACTGGAGACCAATTTTGATAAGAAGCAACTAGGAAATTGTAGTTGTTCTAGGTAGTAAGTAAATTTTGTGAATAGAGCTATGAAGAGTGTAAAAAAGAATACGTGGGATTATAGGAAATGGTTTAATTGGCGAGTGCGTAAGGTGTTGATAAAATTGGGAGTGGTTCTAGATGCTCAAAATCTTATTTATATTATTATTAATAAAAAAATAACTGAAGCATTTTGAGTGCGGAGACTACACCCTCCTTCGAGAGGAGGTCTAGACACACATTTTTCCCTATCCAGGGACTGGAGTTGCCTTTTCAGGCCTTTGTTTCTTCTTTGTCTGTATGTTTTCAATTCAGCAGGGTAAATTGATATCAGATTTGCGAGGGGTTAAAGCAAGAGTGTTACCACCTTCACCAAACCTTACCTCTGGCCGTAGGTTTTCACCCAAATAGCCTATAAACGGGAAGCAATCAGAGTTTCGATCGTGGGTCCCGTTAACCCGAAGCCAGTGCGGTACCACTAGACTACGATCCAACACGATACATAGTTCTTTTCAAAATCATTTATTCTAATTTACGTTGGAAATTTTTGCGATGCATATTAAGATATATGGACCGTATCTTTATATATCAAATAAGGGGGAATGGAAAGATAAGACTTTGCTATTTAAATTAAACGAACAGGGATATTGTTTCAAGTAATGAAGGAAAGTCAGCAGCGAATACAGACGAAAAATATCACCCTTATGGTGCTAATAAATACAGAAAGTTGGTCTAGAAAAAGGTGCGAACTGATATATAACAAAAATAAATAAGGTAAGAAATTTCGAATTTTTCAATTTTATAGATTCTCATATTTTGAATTTTAAGTATTTGGAAGGGTTTTTTTTTTTTTTTTGTAAATATGTTCTCAACTGCTGCAAAAGTAGAAATTTTACCGGTTCTTTCAAGATATCTAGTTTATATATTACCTAACCGAAAAGTGTAATGATGAACGCTCGCGTTTGATGGATTTTAGTGGAAGGAGAGTAGAATCACTGATTTTCTAATAAATTTGACGTACAAGCTTAACGAGAAGCATCGGTGCTTCAACTCATTTTGAATATAAAGTAACCTTAATTCGATGCCTATTCCTGCTTTAGTTTTAACATAGTGATGTTGCCAAAATAGCCACGAGGATCTTTATAAACAGCCCTTTCCTTCTTTGTAATCAATCAAATGATCTTTGCACACTTCATCCCGTAATCGCAGGAATTTATCTACCTGAAATAATAGTTGAATTTGGACGAATTTATATAATTGATTCAAAATGTGCGAGAGACTTTTTATTAGAAAATTCAATTTTTTAGCGTTTTAATTGTTTCTTCTAAAATAGTAAGCTAGGAGAATTTGGGAGACGATTAGTTTTGAAAGTTGATAGTTGTTCCCATTATTTAGCCTAAAAACGAATAATGAAATAGTTTTATATCGCTTGAAGAACGTAGAGTTTTCGAAAATTTGGAAAGCCGCGCACGAATGGAGCTCTAGCTTATCAATAATGAGAACTGTGAGAGGAAGTGGGAATATATAGGTGTTGGTGAAATGTTTGCAGCGAATATTATTCCCATACGAGTGTTATGGTTAATGTTTTGGTAAGTGTGTTAATGGAATCGTATGGGAAAATGATGATATTGGCTGTCGATAGAGGAACGAGAACAGCAGCACACCCATAAAATAATGAAGAACACGTGGTACCCCTGAATGCTTTATGACTGGAGACCAATTTTGATAAGAAGCAACTAGGAAATTGTAGTTGTTCTAGGTAGTAAGTAAATTTTGTGAATAGAGCTATGAAGAGTGTAAAAAAGAATACGTGGGATTATAGGAAATGGTTTAATTGGCGAGTGCGTAAGGTGTTGATAAAATTGGGAGTGGTTCTAGATGCTCAAAATCTTATTTATATTATTATTAATAAAAAAATAACTGAAGCATTTTGAAGTGCGGAGACTACACCCTCCTTCGAGAGGAGGTCTAGACACACATTTTTCCCTATCCAGGGACTGGAGTTGCCTTTTCAGGCCTTTGTTTCTTCTTTGTCTGTATGTTTTCAATTCAGCAGGGTAAATTGATATCAGATTTGCGAGGGGTTAAAGCAAGAGTGTTACCACCTTCACCAAACCTTACCTCTGGCCGTAGGTTTTCACCCAAATAGCCTATAAACGGGAAGCAATCAGAGTTTCGATCGTGGGTCCCGTTAACCCGAAGCCAGTGCGGTACCACTAGACTACGATCCACCACGATACATAGTTCTTTTCAAAATCATTTATTCTAATTTACGTTGGAAATTTTTGCGATGCATATTAAGATATATGGACCGTATCTTTATATATCAAATAAGGGGGAATGGAAAGATAAGACTTTGCTATTTAAATTAAACGAACAGGGATATTGTTTCAAGTAATGAAGGAAAGTCAGCAGCGAATACAGACGAAAAATATCACCCTTATGGTGCTAATAAATACAGAAAGTTGGTCTAGAAAAAGGTGCGAACTGATATATAACAAAAATAAATAAGGTAAGAAATTTCGAATTTTTCAATTTTATAGATTCTCATATTTTGAATTTTAAGTATTTGGAAGGGTTTTTTTTTTTTTTTTTGTAAATATGTTCTCAACTGCTGCAAAAGTAGAAATTTTACCGGTTCTTTCAAGATATCTAGTTTATATATTACCTAACCGAAAAGTGTAATGATGAACGCTCGCGTTTGATGGATTTTAGTGGAAGGAGAGTAGAATCACTGATTTTCTAATAAATTTGACGTACAAGCTTAACGAGAAGCATCGGTGCTTCAACTCATTTTGAATATAAAGTAACCTTAATTCGATGCCTATTCCTGCTTTAGTTTTAACATAGTGATGTTGCCAAAATAGCCACGAGGATCTTTATAAACAGCCCTTTCCTTCTTTGTAATCAATCAAATGATCTTTGCACACTTCATCCCGTAATCGCAGGAATTTATCTACCTGAAATAATAGTTGAATTTGGACGAATTTATATAATTGATTCAAAATGTGCGAGAGACTTTTTATTAGAAAATTCAATTTTTTAGCGTTTTAATTGTTTCTTCTAAAATAGTAAGCTAGGAGAATTTGGGAGACGATTAGTTTTGAAAGTTGATAGTTGTTCCCATTATTTAGCCTAAAAACGAATAATGAAATAGTTTTATATCGCTTGAAGAACGTAGAGTTTTCGAAAATTTGGAAAGCCGCGCACGAATGGAGCTCTAGCTTATCAATAATGAGAACTGTGAGAGGAAGTGGGAATATATAGGTGTTGGTGAAATGTTTGCAGCGAATATTATTCCCATACGAGTGTTATGGTTAATGTTTTGGTAACTGTGTTAATGGAATCGTATGGGAAAATGATGATATTGGCTGTCGATAGAGGAACGAGAACAGCAGCACACCCATAAAATAATGAAGAACACGTGGTACCCCTGAATGCTTTATGACTGGAGACCAATTTTGATAAGAAGCAACTAGGAAATTGTAGTTGTTCTAGGTAGTAAGTAAATTTTGTGAATAGAGCTATGAAGAGTGTAAAAAAGAATACGTGGGATTATAGGAAATGGTTTAATTGGCGAGTGCGTAAGGTGTTGATAAAATTGGGAGTGGTTCTAGATGCTCAAAATCTTATTTATATTATTATTAATAAAAAAATAACTGAAGCATTTTGAAGTGCGGAGACTACACCCTCCTTCGAGAGGAGGTCTAGACACACATTTTTCCCTATCCAGGGACTGGAGTTGCCTTTTCAGGCCTTTGTTTCTTCTTTGTCTGTATGTTTTCAATTCAGCAGGGTAAATTGATATCAGATTTGCGAGGGGTTAAAGCAAGAGTGTTACCACCTTCACCAAACCTTACCTCTGGCCGTAGGTTTTCACCCAAATAGCCTATAAACGGGAAGCAATCAGAGTTTCGATCGTGGGTCCCGTTAACCCGAAGCCAGTGCGGTACCACTAGACTACGATCCAACACGATACATAGTTCTTTTCAAAATCATTTATTCTAATTTACGTTGGAAATTTTTGCGATGCATATTAAGATATATGGACCGTATCTTTATATATCAAATAAGGGGGAATGGAAAGATAAGACTTTGCTATTTAAATTAAACGAACAGGGATATTGTTTCAAGTAATGAAGGAAAGTCAGCAGCGAATACAGACGAAAAATATCACCCTTATGGTGCTAATAAATACAGAAAGTTGGTCTAGAAAAAGGTGCGAACTGATATATAACAAAAATAAATAAGGTAAGAAATTTCAAATTTTTCAATTTTATAGATTCTCATATTTTGAATTTTAAGTATTTGGAAGGGTTTTTTTTTTTTTTTTGTAAATATGTTCTCAACTGCTGCAAAAGTAGAAATTTTACCGGTTCTTTCAAGATATCTAGTTTATATATTACCTAACCGAAAAGTGTAATGATGAACGCTCGCGTTTGATGGATTTTAGTGGAAGGAGAGTAGAATCACTGATTTTCTAATAAATTTGACGTACAAGCTTAACGAGAAGCATCGGTGCTTCAACTCATTTTGAATATAAAGTAACCTTAATTCGATGCCTATTCCTGCTTTAGTTTTAACATAGTGATGTTGCCAAAATAGCCACGAGGATCTTTATAAACAGCCCTTTCCTTCTTTGTAATCAATCAAATGATCTTTGCACACTTCATCCCGTAATCGCAGGAATTTATCTACCTGAAATAATAGTTGAATTTGGACGAATTTATATAATTGATTCAAAATGTGCGAGAGACTTTTTATTAGAAAATTCAATTTTTTAGCGTTTTAATTGTTTCTTCTAAAATAGTAAGCTAGGAGAATTTGGGAGACGATTAGTTTTGAAAGTTGATAGTTGTTCCCATTATTTAGCCTAAAAACGAATAATGAAATAGTTTTATATCGCTTGAAGAACGTAGAGTTTTCGAAAATTTGGAAAGCCGCGCACGAATGGAGCTCTAGCTTATCAATAATGAGAACTGTGAGAGGAAGTGGGAATATATAGGTGTTGGTGAAATGTTTGCAGCGAATATTATTCCCATACGAGTGTTATGGTTAATGTTTTGGTAAGTGTGTTAATGGAATCGTATGGGAAAATGATGATATTGGCTGTCGATAGAGGAACGAGAACAGCAGCACACCCATAAAATAATAAAGAACACGTGGTACCCCTGAATGCTTTATGACTGGAGACCAATTTTGATAAGAAGGAACTAGGAAATTGTAGTTGTTCTAGGTAGTAAGTAAATTTTGTGAATAGAGCTATGAAGAGTGTAAAAAAGAATAGGTGGGATTATAGGAAATGGTTTAATTGGCGAGTGCGTAAGGTGTTGATAAAATTGGGAGTGGTTCTAGATGCTCAAAATCTTATTTATATTATTATTAATAAAAAAATAACTCTGAAGCATTTTGAGTGCGGAGACTACACCCTCCTTCGAGAGGAGGTCTAGACACACATTTTTCCCTATCCAGGGACTGGAGTTGCCTTTTCAGGCCTTTGTTTCTTCTTTGTCTGTATGTTTTCAATTCAGCAGGGTAAATTGATATCAGATTTGCGAGGGGTTAAAGCAAGAGTGTTACCACCTTCACCAAACGTTACCTCTGGCCGTAGGTTTTCACCCAAATAGCCTATAAACGGGAAGCAATCAGAGTTTCGATCGTGGGTCCCGTTAACCCGAAGCCAGTGCGGTACCACTAGACTACGATCCACCACGATTCATAGTTCTTTTCAAAATCATTTATTCTAATTTACGTTGGAAATTTTTGCGATGCATATTAAGATATATGGACCGTATCTTTATATATCAAATAAGGGGGAATGGAAAGATAAGACTTTGCTATTTAAATTAAACGAACAGGGATATTGTTTCAAGTAATGAAGGAAAGTCAGCAGCGAATACAGACGAAAAATATCACCCTTATGGTGCTAATAAATACAGAAAGTTGGTCTAGAAAAAGGTGCGAACTGATATATAACAAAAATAAATAAGGTAAGAAATTTCGAATTTTTCAATTTTATAGATTCTCATATTTTGAATTTTAAGTATTTGGAAGGGTTTTTTTTTTTTTTTTGTAAATATGTTCTCAACTGCTGCAAAAGTAGAAATTTTACCGGTTCTTTCAAGATATCTAGTTTATATATTACCTAACCGAAAAGTGTAATGATGAACGCTCGCGTTTGATGGATTTTAGTGGAAGGAGAGTAGAATCACTGATTTTCAAATAAATTTGACGTACAAGCTTAACGAGAAGCATCGGTGCTTCAACTCATTTTGAATATAAAGTAACCTTAATTCGATGCCTATTCCTGCTTTAGTTTTAACATAGTGATGTTGCCAAAATAGCCACGAGGATCTTTATAAACAGCCCTTTCCTTCTTTGTAATCAATCAAATGATCTTTGCACACTTCATCCCGTAATCGCAGGAATTTATCTACCTGAAATAATAGTTGAATTTGGACGAATTTATATAATTGATTCAAAATGTGCGAGAGACTTTTTATTAGAAAATTCAATTTTTTAGCGTTTTAATTGTTTCTTCTAAAATAGTAAGCTAGGAGAATTTGGGAGACGATTAGTTTTGAAAGTTGATAGTTGTTCCCATTATTTAGCCTAAAAACGAATAATGAAATAGTTTTATATCGCTTGAAGAACGTAGAGTTTTCGAAAATTTGGAAAGCCGCGCACGAATGGACCTCTAGCTTATCAATAATGAGAACTGTGAGAGGAAGTGGGAATATATAGGTGTTGGTGAAATGTTTGCAGCGAATATTATTCCCATACGAGTGTTATGGTTAATGTTTTGGTAACTGTGTTAATGGAATCGTATGGGAAAATGATGATATTGGCTGTCGATAGAGGAACGAGAACAGCAGCACACCCATAAAATAATGAAGAACACGTGGTACCCCTGAATGCTTTATGACTGGAGACCAATTTTGATAAGAAGGAACTAAGAAATTGTAGTTGTTCTAGGTAGTAAGTAAATTTTGTGAATAGAGCTATGAAGAGTGTAAATAAGAATACGTGGGATTATAGGAAATGGTTTAATTGGCGAGTGCGTAAGGTGTTGATAAAATTGGGAGTGGTTCTAGATGCTCAAAATCTTATTTATATTATTATTAATAAAAAAATAACTCTGAAGCATTTTGAGTGCGGAGACTACACCCTCCTTCGAGAGGAGGTCTAGACACACATTTTTCCCTATCCAGGGACTGGAGTTGCCTTTTCAGGCCTTTGTTTCTTCTTTGTCTGTATGTTTTCAATTCAGCAGGGTAAATTGATATCAGATTTGCGAGGGGTTAAAGCAAGAGTGTTACCACCTTCACCAAACCTTACCTCTGGCCGTAGGTTTTCACCCAAATAGCCTATAAACGGGAAGCAATCAGAGTTTCGATCGTGGGTCCCGTTAACCCGAAGCCAGTGCGGTACCACTAGACTACGATCCACCACGATACATAGTTCTTTTCAAAATCATTTATTCTAATTTACGTTGGAAATTTTTGCGATGCATATTAAGATATATGGACCGTATCTTTATATATCAAATAAGGGGGAATGGAAAGATAAGACTTTGCTATTTAAATTAAACGAACAGGGATATTGTTTCAAGTAATGAAGGAAAGTCAGCAGCGAATACAGACGAAAAATATCACCCTTATGGTGCTAATAAATACAGAAAGTTGGTCTAGAAAAAGGTGCGAACTGATATATAACAAAAATAAATAAGGTAAGAAATTTCGAATTTTTCAATTTTATAGATTCTCATATTTTGAATTTTAAGTATTTGGAAGGGTTTTTTTTTTTTTTTTGTAAATATGTTCTCAACTGCTGCAAAAGTAGAAATTTTACCGGTTCTTTCAAGATATCTAGTTTATATATTACCTAACCGAAAAGTGTAATGATGAACGCTCGCGTTTGATGGATTTTAGTGGAAGGAGAGTAGAATCACTGATTTTCAAATAAATTTGACGTACAAGCTTAACGAGAAGCATCGGTGCTTCAACTCATTTTGAATATAAAGTAACCTTAATTCGATGCCTATTCCTGCTTTAGTTTTAACATAGTGATGTTGCCAAAATAGCCACGAGGATCTTTATAAACAGCCCTTTCCTTCTTTGTAATCAATCAAATGATCTTTGCACACTTCATCCCGTAATCGCAGGAATTTATCTACCTGAAATAATAGTTGAATTTGGACGAATTTATATAATTGATTCAAAATGTGCGAGAGACTTTTTATTAGAAAATTCAATTTTTTAGCGTTTTAATTGTTTCTTCTAAAATAGTAAGCTAGGAGAATTTGGGAGACGATTAGTTTTGAAAGTTGATAGTTGTTCCCATTATTTAGCCTAAAAACGAATAATGAAATAGTTTTATATCGCTTGAAGAACGTAGAGTTTTCGAAAATTTGGAAAGCCGCGCACGAATGGAGCTCTAGCTTATCAATAATGAGAACTGTGAGAGGAAGTGGGAATATATAGGTGTTGGTGAAATGTTTGCAGCGAATATTATTCCCATACGAGTGTTATGGTTAATGTTTTGGTAACTGTGTTAATGGAATCGTATGGGAAAATGATGATATTGGCTGTCGATAGAGGAACGAGAACAGCAGCACACCCATAAAATAATGAAGAACACGTGGTACCCCTGAATGCTTTATGACTGGAGACCAATTTTGATAAGAAGGAACTAAGAAATTGTAGTTGTTCTAGGTAGTAAGTAAATTTTGTGAATAGAGCTATGAAGAGTGTAAATAAGAATACGTGGGATTATAGGAAATGGTTTAATTGGCGAGTGCGTAAGGTGTTGATAAAATTGGGAGTGGTTCTAGATGCTCAAAATCTTATTTATATTATTATTAATAAAAAAATAACTCTGAAGCATTTTGAGTGCGGAGACTACACCCTCCTTCGAGAGGAGGTCTAGACACACATTTTTCCCTATCCAGGGACTGGAGTTGCCTTTTCAGGCCTTTGTTTCTTCTTTGTCTGTATGTTTTCAATTCAGCAGGGTAAATTGATATCAGATTTGCGAGGGGTTAAAGCAAGAGTGTTACCACCTTCACCAAACCTTACCTCTGGCCGTAGGTTTTCACCCAAATAGCCTATAAACGGGAAGCAATCAGAGTTTCGATCGTGGGTCCCGTTAACCCGAAGCCAGTGCGGTACCACTAGACTACGATCCACCACGATACATAGTTCTTTTCAAAATCATTTATTCTAATTTACGTTGGAAATTTTTGCGATGCATATTAAGATATATGGACCGTATCTTTATATATCAAATAAGGGGGAATGGAAAGATAAGACTTTGCTATTTAAATTAAACGAACAGGGATATTGTTTCAAGTAATGAAGGAAAGTCAGCAGCGAATACAGACGAAAAATATCACCCTTATGGTGCTAATAAATACAGAAAGTTGGTCTAGAAAAAGGTGCGAACTGATATATAACAAAAATAAATAAGGTAAGAAATTTCGAATTTTTCAATTTTATAGATTCTCATATTTTGAATTTTAAGTATTTGGAAGGGTTTTTTTTTTTTTTTGTAAATATGTTCTCAACTGCTGCAAAAGTAGAAATTTTACCGGTTCTTTCAAGATATCTAGTTTATATATTACCTAACCGAAAAGTGTAATGATGAACGCTCGCGTTTGATGGATTTTAGTGGAAGGAGAGTAGAATCACTGATTTTCAAATAAATTTGACGTACAAGCTTAACGAGAAGCATCGGTGCTTCAACTCATTTTGAATATAAAGTAACCTTAATTCGATGCCTATTCCTGCTTTAGTTTTAACATAGTGATGTTGCCAAAATAGCCACGAGGATCTTTATAAACAGCCCTTTCCTTCTTTGTAATCAATCAAATGATCTTTGCACACTTCATCCCGTAATCGCAGGAATTTATCTACCTGAAATAATAGTTGAATTTGGACGAATTTATATAATTGATTCAAAATGTGCGAGAGACTTTTTATTAGAAAATTCAATTTTTTAGCGTTTTAATTGTTTCTTCTAAAATAGTAAGCTAGGAGAATTTGGGAGACGATTAGTTTTGAAAGTTGATAGTTGTTCCCATTATTTAGCCTAAAAACGAATAATGAAATAGTTTTATATCGCTTGAAGAACGTAGAGTTTTCGAAAATTTGGAAAGCCGCGCACGAATGGAGCTCTAGCTTATCAATAATGAGAACTGTGAGAGGAAGTGGGAATATATAGGTGTTGGTGAAATGTTTGCAGCGAATATTATTCCCATACGAGTGTTATGGTTAATGTTTTGGTAACTGTGTTAATGGAATCGTATGGGAAAATGATGATATTGGCTGTCGATAGAGGAACGAGAACAGCAGCACACCCATAAAATAATGAAGAACACGTGGTACCCCTGAATGCTTTATGACTGGAGACCAATTTTGATAAGAAGGAACTAAGAAATTGTAGTTGTTCTAGGTAGTAAGTAAATTTTGTGAATAGAGCTATGAAGAGTGTAAATAAGAATACGTGGGATTATAGGAAATGGTTTAATTGGCGAGTGCGTAAGGTGTTGATAAAATTGGGAGTGGTTCTAGATGCTCAAAATCTTATTTATATTATTATTAATAAAAAAATAACTCTGAAGCATTTTGAGTGCGGAGACTACACCCTCCTTCGAGAGGAGGTCTAGACACACATTTTTCCCTATCCAGGGACTGGAGTTGCCTTTTCAGGCCTTTGTTTCTTCTTTGTCTGTATGTTTTCAATTCAGCAGGGTAAATTGATATCAGATTTGCGAGGGGTTAAAGCAAGAGTGTTACCACCTTCACCAAACCTTACCTCTGGCCGTAGGTTTTCATCCAAATAGCCTATAAACGGGAAGCAATCAGAGTTTCGATCGTGGGTCCCGTTAACCCGAAGCCAGTGCGGTACCACTAGACTACGATCCACCACGATTCATAGTTCTTTTCAAAATCATTTTTTCTAATTTACGTTGGAAATTTTTGCGATGCATATTAAGATATATGGACCGTATCTTTATATATCAAATAAGGGGGAATGGAAAGATAAGACTTTGCTATTTAAATTAAACGAACAGGGATATTGTTTCAAGTAATGAAGGAAAGTCAGCAGCGAATACAGACGAAAAATATCACCCTTATGGTGCTAATAAATACAGAAAGTTGGTCTAGAAAAAGGTGCGAACTGATATATAACAAAAATAAATAAGGTAAGAAATTTCGAATTTTTCAATTTTATAGATTCTCATATTTTGAATTTTAAGTATTTGGAAGGGTTTTTTTTTTTTTTTTGTAAATATGTTCTCAACTGCTGCAAAAGTAGAAATTTTACCGGTTCTTTCAAGATATCTAGTTTATATATTACCTAACCGAAAAGTGTAATGATGAACGCTCGCGTTTGATGGATTTTAGTGGAAGGAGAGTAGAATCACTGATTTTCTAATAAATTTGACGTACAAGCTTAACGAGAAGCATCGGTGCTTCAACTCATTTTGAATATAAAGTAACCTTAATTCGATGCCTATTCCTGCTTTAGTTTTAACATAGTGATGTTGCCAAAATAGCCACGAGGATCTTTATAAACAGCCCTTTCCTTCTTTGTAATCAATCAAATGATCTTTGCACACTTCATCCCGTAATCGCAGGAATTTATCTACCTGAAATAATAGTTGAATTTGGACGAATTTATATAATTGATTCAAAATGTGCGAGAGACTTTTTATTAGAAAATTCAATTTTTTAGCGTTTTAATTGTTTCTTCTAAAATAGTAAGCTAGGAGAATTTGGGAGACGATTAGTTTTGAAAGTTGATAGTTGTTCCCATTATTTAGCCTAAAAACGAATAATGAAATAGTTTTATATCGCTTGAAGAACGTAGAGTTTTCGAAAATTTGGAAAGCCGCGCACGAATGGAGCTCTAGCTTATCAATAATGAGAACTGTGAGAGGAAGTGGGAATATATAGGTGTTGGTGAAATGTTTGCAGCGAATATTATTCCCATACGAGTGTTATGGTTAATGTTTTGGTAACTGTGTTAATGGAATCGTATGGGAAAATGATGATATTGGCTGTCGATAGAGGAACGAGAACAGCAGCACACCCATAAAATAATGAAGAACACGTGGTACCCCTGAATGCTTTATGACTGGAGACCAATTTTGATAAGAAGGAACTAAGAAATTGTAGTTGTTCTAGGTAGTAAGTAAATTTTGTGAATAGAGCTATGAAGAGTGTAAATAAGAATACGTGGGATTATAGGAAATGGTTTAATTGGCGAGTGCGTAAGGTGTTGATAAAATTGGGAGTGGTTCTAGATGCTCAAAATCTTATTTATATTATTATTAATGAAAAAATAACTCTGAAGCATTTTGAGTGCGGAGACTACACCCTCCTTCGAGAGGAGGTCTAGACACACATTTTTCCCTATCCAGGGACTGGAGTTGCCTTTTCAGGCCTTTGTTTCTTCTTTGTCTGTATGTTTTCAATTCAGCAGGGTAAATTGATATCAGATTTGCGAGGGGTTAAAGCAAGAGTGTTACCACCTTCACCAAACCTTACCTCTGGCCGTAGGTTTTCACCCAAATAGCCTATAAACGGGAAGCAATCAGAGTTTCGATCGTGGGTCCCGTTAACCCGAAGCCAGTGCGGTACCACTAGACTACGATCCACCACGATACATAGTTCTTTTCAAAATCATTTATTCTAATTTACGTTGGAAATTTTTGCGATGCATATTAAGATATATGGACCGTATCTTTATATATCAAATAAGGGGGAATGGAAAGATAAGACTTTGCTATTTAAATTAAACGAACAGGGATATTGTTTCAAGTAATGAAGGAAAGTCAGCAGCGAATACAGACGAAAAATATCACCCTTATGGTGCTAATAAATACAGAAAGTTGGTCTAGAAAAAGGTGCGAACTGATATATAACAAAAATAAATAAGGTAAGAAATTTCGAATTTTTCAATTTTATAGATTCTCATATTTTGAATTTTAAGTATTTGGAAGGGTTTTTTTTTTTTTTTTTTGTAAATATGTTCTCAACTGCTGCAAAAGTAGAAATTTTACCGGTTCTTTCAAGATATCTAGTTTATATTTTACCTAACCGAAAAGTGTAATGATGAACGCTCGCGTTTGATGGATTTTAGTGGAAGGAGAGTAGAATCACTGATTTTCTAATAAATTTGACGTACAAGCTTAACGAGAAGCTTCGGTGCTTCAACTCATTTTGAATTTAAAGTAACCTTAATTCGATGCCTATTCCTGCTTTAGTTTTAACATAGTGATGTTGCCAAAATAGCCACGAGGATCTTTATAAACAGCCCTTTCTTTCTTTGTAATCAATCAAATGATCTTTGCACACTTCATCCCGTAATCGCAGGAATTTATCTACCTGAAATAATAGTTGAATTTGGACGAATTTATATAATTGATTCAAAATGTGCGAGAGACTTTTTATTAGAAAATTCAATTTTTTAGCGTTTTAATTGTTTCTTCTAAAATAGTAAGCTAGGAGAATTTGGGAGACGATTAGTTTTGAAAGTTGATAGTTGTTCCCATTATTTAGCCTAAAAACGAATAATGAAATAGTTTTATATCGCTTGAAGAACGTAGAGTTTTCGAAAATTTGGAAAGCCGCGCACGAATGGAGCTCTAGTTTATCAATAATGAGAACTGTGAGAGGAAGTGGGAATATATAGGTGTTAGTGAAATGTTTGCAGCGAATATTATTCCCATACGAGTGTTATGGTTAATGTTTTGGTAAGTGTGTTTATGGAATCGTATGGGAAAATGATGATATTGGCTGTCGATAGAGGAACGAGAACAGCAGCACACCCATAAAATAATGAAGAACACGTGGTATATCTGAATGCTTTATGGCTGGAGACCAATTTTGATAAGAAGGAACTAGGAAATTGTAGTTGTTCTAGGTAGTAAGTAAATTTTGTGAATAGAGCTATGAAGAGTGTAAATAAGAATACGTGGGATTATAGGAAATGGTTTAATTGGCGAGTGCGTAAGGTGTTGATAAAATTGGGAGTGGTTCTAGATGCTCAAAATCTTATTTATATTATTATTAATAAAAAAATAACTCTGAAGCATTTTGAGTGCGGAGACTACACCCTCCTTCGAGAGGAGGTCTAGACACACATTTTTCCCTATCCAGGGACTGGAGTTGCCTTTTCAGGCCTTTGTTTCTTCTTTGTCTGTATGTTTTCAATTCAGCAGGGTAAATTGATATCAGATTTGCGAGGGGTTAAAGCAAGAGTGTTACCACCTTCACCAAACCTTACCTCTGGCCGTAGGTTTTTATCCAAATAGCCTATAAACGGGAAGCAATCAGAGTTTCGATCGTGGGTCCCGTTAACCCGAAGCCAGTGCGGTACCACTAGACTACGATCCACCACGATTCATAGTTCTTTTCAAAATCATTTATTCTAATTTACGTTGGAAATTTTTGCGATGCATATTAAGATATATGGACCGTATCTTTATATATCAAATAAGGGGGAATGGAAAGATAAGACTTTGCTATTTAAATTAAACGAACAGGGATATTGTTTCAAGTAATGAAGGAAAGTCAGCAGCGAATACAGACGAAAAATATCACCCTTATGGTGCTAATAAATACAGAAAGTTGGTCTAGAAAAAGGTGCGAACTGATATATAACAAAAATAAATAAGGTAAGAAATTTCGAATTTTTCAATTTTATAGATTCTCATATTTTGAATTTTAAGTATTTGGAAGGGTTTTTTTTTTTTTTTTGTAAATATGTTCTCAACTGCTGCAAAAGTAGAAATTTTACCGGTTCTTTCAAGATATCTAGTTTATATATTACCTAACCGAAAAGTGTAATGATGAACGCTCGCGTTTGATGGATTTTAGTGGAAGGAGAGTAGAATCACTGATTTTCTAATAAATTTGACGTACAAGCTTAACGAGAAGCATCGGTGCTTCAACTCATTTTGAATATAAAGTAACCTTAATTCGATGCCTATTCCTGCTTTAGTTTTAACATAGTGATGTTGCCAAAATAGCCACGAGGATCTTTATAAACAGCCCTTTCCTTCTTTGTAATCAATCAAATGATCTTTGCACACTTCATCCCGTAATCGCAGGAATTTATCTACCTGAAATAATAGTTGAATTTGGACGAATTTATATAATTGATTCAAAATGTGCGAGAGACTTTTTATTAGAAAATTCAATTTTTTAGCGTTTTAATTGTTTCTTCTAAAATAGTAAGCTAGGAGAATTTGGGAGACGATTAGTTTTGAAAGTTGATAGTTGTTCCCATTATTTAGCCTAAAAACGAATAATGAAATAGTTTTATATCGCTTGAAGAACGTAGAGTTTTCGAAAATTTGGAAAGCCGCGCACGAATGGAGCTCTAGTTTATCAATAATGAGAACTGTGAGAGGAAGTGGGAATATATAGGTGTTAGTGAAATGTTTGCAGCGAATATTATTCCCATACGAGTGTTATGGTTAATGTTTTGGTAAGTGTGTTTATGGAATCGTATGGGAAAATGATGATATTGGCTGTCGATAGAGGAACGAGAACAGCAGCACACCCATAAAATAATGAAGAACACGTGGTACCCCTGAATGCTTTATGGCTGGAGACCAATTTTGATAAGAAGGAACTAGGAAATTGTAGTTGTTCTAGGTAGTAAGTAAATTTTGTGAATAGAGCTATGAAGAGTGTAAAAAAGAATACGTGGGATTATAGGAAATGGTTTAATTGGCGAGTGCGTAAGGTGTTGATAAAATTGGGAGTGGTTCTAGATGCTCAAAATCTTATTTATATTATTATTAATAAAAAAATAACTGAAGCATTTTGAGTGCGGAGACTACACCCTCCTTCGAGAGGAGGTCTAGACACACATTTTTCCCTATCCAGGGACTGGAGTTGCCTTTTCAGGCCTTTGTTTCTTCTTTGTCTGTATGTTTTCAATTCAGCAGGGTTTATTGATATCAGATTTGCGAGGGTTAAGTTAAAGCAAGAGTGTTACCACCTTCACCAAACCTTACCTCTGGCCGTAGGTTTTCACCCAAATAGCCTATAAACGGGAAGCAATCAGAGTTTCGATCGTGGGTCCCGTTAACCCGAAGCCAGTGCGGTACCACTAGACTACGATCCACCACGATACATAGTTCTTTTCAAAATCATTTATTCTAATTTACGTTGGAAAATTTTGCGATGCATATTAAGATATATGGACCGTATCTTTATATATCAAATAAGGGGGAATGGAAAGATAAGACTTTGCTATTTAAATTAAACGAACAGGGATATTGTTTCAAGTAATGAAGGAAAGTCAGCAGCGAATACAGACGAAAAATATCACCCTTATGGTGCTAATAAATACAGAAAGTTGGTCTAGAAAAAGGTGCGAACTGATATATAACAAAAATAAATAAGGTAAGGAATTTCGAATTTTTCAATTTTATAGATTCTCATATTTTGAATTTTAAGTATTTGGAAGGGTTTTTTTTTTTTTTTTTGTAAATATGTTCTCAACTGCTGCAAAAGTAGAAATTTTACCGGTTCTTTCAAGATATCTAGTTTATATATTACCTAACCGAAAAGTGTAATGATGAACGCTCGCGTTTGATGGATTTTAGTGGATGGAGAGTAGAATCACTGATTTTCTAATAAATTTGACGTACAAGCTTAACGAGAAGCATCGGTGCTTCAACTCATTTTGAATATAAAGTAACCTTAATTCGATGCCTATTCCTGCTTTAGTTTTAACATAGTGATGTTGCCAAAATAGCCACGAGGATCTTTATAAACAGCCCTTTCCTTCTTTGTAATCAATCAAATGATCTTTGCACACTTCATCCCGTAATCGCAGGAATTTATCTACCTGAAATAATAGTTGAATTTGGACGAATTTATATAATTGATTCAAAATGTGCGAGAGACTTTTTATTAGAAAATTCAATTTTTTAGCGTTTTAATTGTTTCTTCTAAAATAGTAAGCTAGGAGAATTTGGGAGACGATTAGTTTTGAAAGTTGATAGTTGTTCCCATTATTTAGCCTAAAAACGAATAATGAAATAGTTTTATATCGCTTGAAGAACGTAGAGTTTTCGAAAATTTGGAAAGCCGCGCACGAATGGACCTCTAGCTTATCAATAATGAGAACTGTGAGAGGAAGTGGGAATATATAGGTGTTGGTGAAATGTTTGCAGCGAATATTATTCCCATACGAGTGTTATGGTTAATGTTTTGGTAACTGTGTTAATGGAATCGTATGGGAAAATGATGATATTGGCTGTCGATAGAGGAACGAGAACAGCAGCACACCCATAAAATAATGAAGAACACGTGGTACCCCTGAATGCTTTATGACTGGAGACCAATTTTGATAAGAAGCAACTAGGAAATTGTAGTTGTTCTAGGTAGTAAGTAAATTTTGTGAATAGAGCTATGAAGAGTGTAAATAAGAATACGTGGGATTATAGGAAATGGTTTAATTGGCGAGTGCGTAAGGTGTTGATAAAATTGGGAGTGGTTCTAGATGCTCAAAATCTTATTTATATTATTATTAATAAAAAAATAACTGAAGCATTTTGAGTGCGGAGACTACACCCTCCTTCGAGAGGAGGTCTAGACACACATTTTTCCCTATCCAGGGACTGGAGTTGCCTTTTCAGGCCTTTGTTTCTTCTTTGTCTGTATGTTTTCAATTCAGCAGGGTAAATTGATATCAGATTTGCGAGGGGTTAAAGCAAGAGTGTTACCACCTTCACCAAACCTTACCTCTGGCCGTAGGTTTTCACCCAAAAAGCCTATAAACGGGAAGCAATCAGAGTTTCGATCGTGGGTCCCGTTAACCCGAAGCCAGTGCGGTACCACTAGACTACGATCCACCACGATACATAGTTCTTTTCAAAATCATTTATTCTAATTTACGTTGGAAATTTTTGCGATGCATATTAAGATATATGGACCGTATCTTTATATATCAAATAAGGGGGAATGGAAAGATAAGACTTTGCTATTTAGATTAAACGAACAGGGATATTGTTTCAAGTAATGAAGGAAAGTCAGCAGCGAATACAGACGAAAAATATCACCCTTATGGTGCTAATAAATACAGAAAGTTGGTCTAGAAAAAGGTGCGAACTGATATATAACACAAATAAATAAGGTAAGAAATTTCGAATTTTTCAATTTTATAGATTCTCATATTTTGAATTTTAAGTATTTGGAAGGGTTTTTTTTTTTTTTTTGTAAATATGTTCTCAACTGCTGCAAAAGTAGAAATTTTACCGGTTCTTTCAAGATATCTAGTTTATATATTACCTAACCGAAAAGTGTAATGATGAACGCTCGCGTTTGATGGATTTTAGTGGAAGGAGAGTAGAATCACTGATTTTCTAATAAATTTGACGTACAAGCTTAACGAGAAGCATCGGTGCTTCAACTCATTTTGAATATAAAGTAACCTTAATTCGATGCCTATTCCTGCTTTAGTTTTAACATAGTGATGTTGCCAAAATAGCCACGAGGATCTTTATAAACAGCCCTTTCCTTCTTTGTAATCAATCAAATGATCTTTGCACACTTCATCCCGTAATCGCAGGAATTTATCTACCTGAAATAATAGTTGAATTTGGACGAATTTATATAATTGATTCAAAATGTGCGAGAGACTTTTTATTAGAAAATTCAATTTTTTAGCGTTTTAATTGTTTCTTCTAAAATAGTAAGCTAGGAGAATTTGGGAGACGATTAGTTTTGAAAGTTGATAGTTGTTCCCATTATTTAGCCTAAAAACGAATAATGAAATAGTTTTATATCGCTTGAAGAACGTAGAGTTTTCGAAAATTTGGAAAGCCGCGCACGAATGGACCTCTAGCTTATCAATAATGAGAACTGTGAGAGGAAGTGGGAATATATAGGTGTTGGTGAAATGTTTGCAGCGAATATTATTCCCATACGAGTGTTATGGTTAATGTTTTGGTAACTGTGTTAATGGAATCGTATGGGAAAATGATGATATTGGCTGTCGATAGAGGAACGAGAACAGCAGCACACCCATAAAATAATGAAGAACACGTGGTACCCCTGAATGCTTTATGACTGGAGACCAATTTTGATAAGAAGCAACTAGGAAATTGTAGTTGTTCTAGGTAGTAAGTAAATTTTGTGAATAGAGCAATGAAGAGTGTAAAAAAGAATACGTGGGATTATAGGAAATGGTTTAATTGGCGAGTGCGTAAGGTGTTGATAAAATTGGTAGTGGTTCTAGATGCTCAAAATCTTATTTATATTATTATTAATAAAAAAATAACTGAAGCATTTTGAAGTGCGGAGACTACACCCTCCTTCGAGAGGAGGTCTAGACACACATTTTTCCCTATCCAGGGACTGGAGTTGCCTTTTCAGGCCTTTGTTTCTTCTTTGTCTGTATGTTTTCAATTCAGCAGGGTAAATTGATATCAGATTTGCGAGGGGTTAAAGCAAGAGTGTTACCACCTTCACCAAACCTTACCTCTGGCCGTAGGTTTTCATCCAAACGGGAAGCAATCAGAGTTTCGATCGTGGGTCCCGTTAACCCGAAGCCAGTGCGGTACCACTAGACTACGATCCACCACGATTCATAGTTCTTTTCAAAATCATTTATTCTAATTTACGTTGGAAATTTTTGCGATGCATATTAAGATATATGTACCGTATCTTTATATATCAAATAAGGGGGAATGGAAAGATAAGACTTTGCTATTTAAATTAAACGAACAGGGATATTGTTTCAAGTAATGAAGGAAAGTCAGCAGCGAATACAGACTACGATCCACCACGATTCATAGTTCTTTTCAAAATCATTTATTCTAATTTACGTTGGAAATTTTTGCGATGCATATTAAGATATATGGACCGTATCTTTATATATCAAATAAGGAGGAATGGAAAGATAAGACTTTGCTATTTAAATTAAACGAACAGGGATATTGTTTCAAGTAATGAAGGAAAGTCAGCAGCGAAGACAGACTAAAAATATCACCCTTATGGTGCTAATAAATACAGAAAGTTGGTCTAGAAAAAGGTGCGAACTGATATATAACAAAAATAAATAAGGTAAGAAATTTCGAATTTTTCAATTTTATAGATTCTCATATTTTGAATTTTAAGTATTTGGAAGGGGTTTTTTTTTTTTTTTGTAAATATGTTCTCAACTGCTGCAAAAGTAGAAATTTTACCGGTTCTTTCAAGATATCTAGTTTATATATTACCTAACCGAAAAGTGTAATGATGAACGCTCGCGTTTGATGGATTTTAGTGGAAGGAGAGTAGAATCACTGATTTTCTAATAAATTTGACGTACAAGCTTAACGAGAAGCATCGGTGCTTCAACTCATTTTGAATATAAAGTAACCTTAATTCGATGCCTATTCCTGCTTTAGTTTTAACATAGTGATGTTGCCAAAATAGCCACGAGGATCTTTATAAACAGCCCTTTCCTTCTTTGTAATCAATCAAATGATCTTTGCACACTTCATCCCGTAATCGCAGGAATTTATCTACCTGAAATAATAGTTGAATTTGGACGAATTTATATAATTGATTCAAAATGTGCGAGAGACTTTTTATTAGAAAATTCAATTTTTTAGCGTTTTAATTGTTTCTTCTAAAATAGTAAGCTAGGAGAATTTGGGAGACGATTAGTTTTGAAAGTTGATAGTTGTTCCCATTATTTAGCCTAAAAACGAATAATGAAATAGTTTTATATCGCTTGAAGAACGTAGAGTTTTCGAAAATTTGGAAAGCCGCGCACGAATGGACCTCTAGCTTATCAATAATGAGAACTGTGAGAGGAAGTGGGAATATATAGGTGTTGGTGAAATGTTTGCAGCGAATATTATTCCCATACGAGTGTTATGGTTAATGTTTTGGTAACTGTGTTAATGGAATCGTATGGGAAAATGATGATATTGGCAGTCGATAGAGGAACGAGAACAGCAGCACACCCATAAAATAATGAAGAACACGTGGTACCCCTGAATGCTTTATGACTGGAGACCAATTTTGATAAGAAGCAACTAGGAAATTGTAGTTGTTCTAGGTAGTAAGTAAATTTTGTGAATAGAGCTATGAAGAGTGTAAATAAGAATACGTGGGATTATAGGAAATGGTTTAATTGGCGAGTGCGTAAGGTGTTGATACGAGTGTTATGGTTAATGTTTTGGTAACTGTGTTAATGGAATCGTATGGGAAAATGATGATATTGGCTGTCGATAGAGGAACGAGAACAGCAGCACACCCATAAAATAATGAAGAACACGTGGTACCCCTGAATGCTTTATGACTGGAGACCAATTTTGATAAGAAGGAACTAGGAAATTGTAGTTGTTCTAGGTAGTAAGTAAATTTTGTGAATAGAGCTATGAAGAGTGTAAATAAGAATACGTGGGATTATAGGAAATGGTTTAATTGGCGAGTGCGTAAGGTGTTGATAAAGTTGGGAGTGGTTCTAGATGCTCAAAATCTTATTTATATTATTATTAATAAAAAAATAACTGAAGCATTTTGAGTGCGGAGACTACACCCTCCTTCGAGAGGAGGTCTAGACACACATTTTTCCCTATCCAGGGACTGGAGTTGCCTTTTCAGGCCTTTGTTTCTTCTTTGTCTGTATGTTTTCAATTCAGCAGGGTAAATTGATATCAGATTTGCGAGGGGTTAAAGCAAGAGTGTTACCACCTTCACCAAACCTTACCTCTGGCCGTAGGTTTTCACCCAAAAAGCCTATAAACGGGAAGCAATCAGAGTTTCGATCGTGGGTCCCGTTAACCCGAAGCCAGTGCGGTACCACTAGACTACGATCCACCACGATACATAGTTCTTTTCAAAATCATTTATTCTAATTTACGTTGGAAATTTTTGCGATGCATATTAAGATATATGGACCGTATCTTTATATATCAAATAAGGGGGAATGGAAAGATAAGACTTTGCTATTTAAATTAAACGAACAGGGATATTGTTTCAAGTAATGAAGGAAAGTCAGCAGCGAATACAGACGAAAAATATCACCCTTATGGTGCTAATAAATACAGAAAGTTGGTCTAGAAAAAGGTGCGAACTGATATATAACAAAAATAAATAAGGTAAGAAATTTCGAATTTTTCAATTTTATAGATTCTCATATTTTGAATTTTAAGTATTTGGAAGGGTTTTTTTTTTTTTTTTTGTAAATATGTTCTCAACTGCTGCAAAAGTAGAAATTTTACCGGTTCTTTCAAGATATCTAGTTTATATTTTACCTAACCGAAAAGTGTAATGATGAACGCTCGCGTTTGATGGATTTTAGTGGAAGGAGAGTAGAATCACTGATTTTCTAATAAATTTGACGTACAAGCTTAACGAGAAGCATCGGTGCTTCAACTCATTTTGAATATAAAGTAACCTTAATTCGATGCCTATTCCTGCTTTAGTTTTAACATAGTGATGTTGCCAAAATAGCCACGAGGATCTTTATAAACAGCCCTTTCCTTCTTTGTAATCAATCAAATGATCTTTGCACACTTCATCCCGTAATCGCAGGAATTTATCTACCTGAAATAATAGTTGAATTTGGACGAATTTATATAATTGATTCAAAATGTGCGAGAGACTTTTTATTAGAAAATTCAATTTTTTAGCGTTTTAATTGTTTCTTCTAAAATAGTAAGCTAGGAGAATTTGGGAGACGATTAGTTTTGAAAGTTGATAGTTGTTCCCATTATTTAGCCTAAAAACGAATAATGAAATAGTTTTATATCGCTTGAAGAACGTAGAGTTTTCGAAAATTTGAAAAGCCGCGCACGAATGGAGCTCTAGCTTATCAATAATGAGAACTGTGAGAGGAAGTGGGAATATATAGGTGTTGGTGAAATGTTTGCAGCGAATATTATTCCCATACGAGTGTTATGGTTAATGTTTTGGTAACTGTGTTAATGGAATCGTATGGGAAAATGATGATATTGGCTGTCGATAGAGGAACGAGAACAGCAGCACACCCATAAAATAATGAAGAACACGTGGTACCCCTGAAAGCTTTATGACTGGAGACCAATTTTGATAAGAAGCAACTAGGAAATTGTAGTTGTTCTAGGTAGTAAGTAAATTTTGTGAATAGAGCTATGAAGAGTGTAAAAAAGAATACGTGGGATTATAGGAAATGGTTTAATTGGCGAGTGCGTAAGGTGTTGATAAAATTGGGAGTGGTTCTAGATGCTCAAAATCTTATTTATATTATTATTAATCAAAAAATAACTGAAGCATTTTGAGTGCGGAGACTACACCCTCCTTCGAGAGGAGGTCTAGACACACATTTTTCCCTATCCAGGGACTGGAGTTGCCTTTTCAGGCCTTTGTTTCTTCTTTGTCTGTATGTTTTCAATTCAGCAGGGTAAATTGATATCAGATTTGCGAGGGGTTAAAGCAAGAGTGTTACCACCTTCACCAAACCTTACCTCTGGCCGTAGGTTTTCACCCAAATAGCCTATAAACGGGAAGCAATCAGAGTTTCGATCGTGGGTCCCGTTAACCCGAAGCCAGTGCGGTACCACTAGACTACGATCCACCACGATACATAGTTCTTTTCAAAATCATTTATTCTAATTTACGTTGGAAATTTTTGCGATGCATATTAAGATATATGGACCGTATCTTTATATATCAAATAAGGGGGAATGGAAAGATAAGACTTTGCTATTTAAATTAAACGAACAGGGATATTGTTTCAAGTAATGAAGGAAAGTCAGCAGCGAATACAGACGAAAAATATCACCCTTATGGTGCTAATAAATACAGAAAGTTGGTCTAGAAAAAGGTGCGAACTGATATATAACAAAAATAAATAAGGTAAGAAATTTCGAATTTTTCAATTTTATAGATTCTCATATTTTGAATTTTAAGTATTTGGAAGGGTTTTTTTTTTTTTTTTGTAAATATGTTCTCAACTGCTGCAAAAGTAGAAATTTTACCGGTTCTTTCAAGATATCTAGTTTATATTTTACCTAACCGAAAAGTGTAATGATGAACGCTCGCGTTTGATGGATTTTAGTGGAAGGAGAGTAGAATCACTGATTTTCTAATAAATTTGACGTACAAGCTTAACGAGAAGCATCGGTGCTTCAACTCATTTTGAATTTAAAGTAACCTTAATTCGATGCCTATTCCTGCTTTAGTTTTAACATAGTGATGTTGCCAAAATAGCCACGAGGATCTTTATAAACAGCCCTTTCTTTCTTTGTAATCAATTAAATGATCTTTGCACACTTCATCCCGTAATCGCAGGAATTTATCTACCTGAAATAATAGTTGAATTTGGACGAATTTATATAATTGATTCAAAATGTGCGAGAGACTTTTTATTAGAAAATTCAATTTTTTAGCGTTTTAATTGTTTCTTCTAAAATAGTAAGCTAGGAGAATTTGGGAGACGATTAGTTTTGAAAGTTGATAGTTGTTCCCATTATTTAGCCTAAAAACGAATAATGAAATAGTTTTATATCGCTTGAAGAACGTAGAGTTTTCGAAAATTTGGAAAGCCGCGCACGAATGGAGCTCTAGTTTATCAATAATGAGAACTGTGAGAGGAAGTGGGAATATATAGGTGTTAGTGAAATGTTTGCAGCGAATATTATTCCCATACGAGTGTTATGGTTAATGTTTTGGTAAGTGTGTTTATGGAATCGTATGGGAAAATGATGATATTGGCTGTCGATAGAGGAACGAGAACAGCAGCACACCCATAAAATAATGAAGAACACGTGGTATATCTGAATGCTTTATGGCTGGAGACCAATTTTGATAAGAAGGAACTAGGAAATTGTAGTTGTTCTAGGTAGTAAGTAAATTTTGTGAATAGAGCTATGAAGAGTGTAAATAAGAATACGTGGGATTATAGGAAATGGTTTAATTGGCGAGTGCGTAAGGTGTTGATAAAATTGGGAGTGGTTCTAGATGCTCAAAATCTTATTTATATTATTATTAATAAAAAAATAACTCTGAAGCATTTTGAGTGCGGAGACTACACCCTCCTTCGAGAGGAGGTCTAGACACACATTTTTCCCTATCCAGGGACTGGAGTTGCCTTTTCAGGCCTTTGTTTCTTCTTTGTCTGTATGTTTTCAATTCAGCAGGGTAAATTGATATCAGATTTGCGAGGGGTTAAAGCAAGAGTGTTACCACCTTCACCAAACCTTACCTCTGGCCGTAGATTTTCATCCAAATAGCCTATAAACTGGAAGCAATCAGAGTTTCGATCGTGGGTCCCGTTAACCCGAAGCCAGTGCGGTACCACTAGACTACGATCCACCACGATTCATAGTTCTTTTCAAAATCATTTATTCTAATTTACGTTGGAAATTTTTGCGATGCATATTAAGATATATGGACCGTATCTTTATATATCAAATAAGGGGGAATGGAAAGATAAGACTTTGCTATTTAAATTAAACGAACAGGGATATTGTTTCAAGTAATGAAGGAAAGTCAGCAGCGAATACAGACGAAAAATATCACCCTTATGGTGCTAATAAATACAGAAAGTTGGTCTAGAAAAAGGTGCGAACTGATATATAACGAAAATAAATAAGGTAAGAAATTTCGAATTTTTCAATTTTATAGATTCTCATATTTTGAATTTTAAGTATTTGGAAGGGTTTTTTTTTTTTTTTTTGTAAATATGTTCTCAACTGCTGCAAAAGTAGAAATTTTACCGGTTCTTTCAAGATATCTAGTTTATATATTACCTAACCGAAAAGTGTAATGATGAACGCTCGCGTTTGATGGATTTTAGTGGAAGGAGAGTAGAATCACTGATTTTCTAATAAATTTGACGTACAAGCTTAACGAGAAGCATCGGTGCTTCAACTCATTTTGAATATAAAGTAACCTTAATTCGATGCCTATTCCTGCTTTAGTTTTAACATAGTGATGTTGCCAAAATAGCCACGAGGATCTTTATAAACAGCCCTTTCCTTCTTTGTAATCAATCAAATGATCTTTGCACACTTCATCCCGTAATCGCAGGAATTTATCTACCTGAAATAATAGTTGAATTTGGACGAATTTATATAATTGATTCAAAATGTGCGAGAGACTTTTTATTAGAAAATTCAATTTTTTAGCGTTTTAATTGTTTCTTCTAAAATAGTAAGCTAGGAGAATTTGGGAGACGATTAGTTTTGAAAGTTGATAGTTGTTCCCATTATTTAGCCTAAAAACGAATAATGAAATAGTTTTATATCGCTTGAAGAACGTAGAGTTTTCGAAAATTTGGAAAGCCGCGCACGAATGGAGCTCTAGCTTATCAATAATGAGAACTGTGAGAGGAAGTGGGAATATATAGGTGTTGGTGAAATGTTTGCAGCGAATATTATTCCCATACGAGTGTTATGGTTAATGGAATCGTATGGGAAAATGATGATATTGGCTGTCGATAGAGGAACGACAACAGCAGCACACCCATAAAATAATGAAGAACACGTGGTACCCCTGAATGCTTTATGACTGGAGACCAATTTTGATAAGAAGCAACTAGGAAATTGTAGTTGTTCTAGGTAGTAAGTAAATTTTGTGAATAGAGCTATGAAGAGTGTAAAAAAGAATAGGTGGGATTATAGGAAATGGTTTAATTGGCGAGTGCGTAAGGTGTTGATAAAATTGGGAGTGGTTCTAGATGCTCAAAATCTTATTTATATTATTATTAATAAAAAAATAACTGAAGCATTTTGAGTGCGGAGACTACACCCTCCTTCGAGAGGAGGTCTAGACACACATTTTTCCCTATCCAGGGACTGGAGTTGCCTTTTCAGGCCTTTGTTTCTTCTTTGTCTGTATGTTTTCAATTCAGCAGGGTAAATTGATATCAGATTTGCGAGGGGTTAAAGCAAGAGTGTTACCACCTTCACCAAACCTTACCTCTGGCCGTAGGTTTTCACCCAAATAGCCTATAAACGGGAAGCAATCAGAGTTTCGATCGTGGGTCCCGTTAACCCGAAGCCAGTGCGGTACCACTAGACTACGATCCACCACGATACATAGTTCTTTTCAAAATCATTTATTCTAATTTACGTTGGAAATTTTTGCGATGCATATTAAGATATATGGACCGTATCTTTATATATCAAATAAGGGGGAATGGAAAGATAAGACTTTGCTATTTAAATTAAACGAACAGGGATATTGTTTCAAGTAATGAAGGAAAGTCAGCAGCGAATACAGACGAAAATATCACCCTTATGGTGCTAATAAATACAGAAAGTTGGTCTAGAAAAAGGTGCGAACTGATATATAACAAAAATAAATAAGGTAAGAAATTTCGAATTTTTCAATTTTATAGATTCTCATATTTTGAATTTTAAGTATTTGGAAGGGGTTTTTTTTTTTTTTTTGTAAATATGTTCTCAACTGCTGCAAAAGTAGAAATTTTACCGGGTCTTTCAAGATATCTAGTTTATATTTTACCTAACCGAAAAGTGTAATGATGAACGCTCGCGTTTGATGGATTTTAGTGGAAGGAGAGTAGAATCACTGATTTTCTAATATATTTGACGTACAAGCTTAACGAGAAGCATCGGTGCTTCAACTCATTTTGAATATAAAGTAACCTTAATTCGATGCCTATTCCTGCTTTAGTTTTAACATAGTGATGTTGCCAAAATAGCCATGAGGATCTTTATAAACAGCCCTTTCCTTCTTTGTAATCAATCAAATGATCTTTGCACACTTCATCCCGTAATCGCAGGAATTTATCTACCTGAAATAATAGTTGAATTTGGACGAATTTATATAATTGATTCAAAATGTGCGAGAGACTTTTTATTAGAAAATTCAATTTTTTAGCGTTTTAATTGTTTCTTCTAAAATAGTAAGCTAGGAGAATTTGGGAGACGATTAGTTTTGAAAGTTGATAGTTGTTCCCATTATTTAGCCTAAAAACGAATAATGAAATAGTTTTATATCGCTTGAAGAACGTAGAGTTTTCGAAAATTTGGAAAGCCGCGCACGAATGGACCTCTAGCTTATCAATAATGAGAACTGTGAGAGGAAGTGGGAATATATAGGTGTTGGTGAAATGTTTGCAGCGAATATTATTCCCATACGAGTGTTATGGTTAATGTTTTGGTAACTGTGTTAATGGAATCGTATGGGAAAATGATGATATTGGCTGTCGATAGAGGAACGAGAACAGCAGCAAACCCATAAAATAATGAAGAACACGTGGTACCCCTGAATGCTTTATGACTGGAGACCAATTTTGATAAGAAGGAACTAGGAAATTGTAGTTGTTCTAGGTAGTAAGTAAATTTTGTGAATAGAGGTATGAAGAGTGTAAAAAAGAATAGGTGGGATTATAGGAAATGGTTTAATTGGCGAGTGCGTAAGGTGTTGATAAAATTGGGAGTGGTTCTAGATGCTCAAAATCTTATTTATATTATTATTAATAAAAAAATAACTCTGGAGCATTTTGAGTGCGGAGACTACACCCTCCTTCGAGAGGAGGTCTAGACACACATTTTTCCCTATCCAGGGACTGGAGTTGCCTTTTCAGGCCTTTGTTTCTTCTTTGTCTGTATGTTTTCAATTCAGCAGGGTAAATTGATATCAGATTTGCGAGGGGTTAAAGCAAGAGTGTTACCACCTTCACCAAACCTTACCTCTGGCCGTTGGTTTTCACCCAAATAGCCTATAAACGGGAAGCAATCAGAGTTTCGATCGTGGGTCCCGTTAACCCGAAGCCAGTGCGGTACCACTAGACTACGATTCACCACGACACATAGTTCTTTTCAAAATCATTTATTCTAATTTACGTTGGAAATTTTTGCGATGCATATTAAGATATATGGACCGTATCTTTATATATCAAATAAGGGGGAATGGAAAGATAAGACTTTGCTATTTAAATTAAACGAACAGGGATATTGTTTCAAGTAATGAAGGAAAGTCAGCAGCGAATACAGACGAAAAATATCACCCTTATGGTGCTAATAAATATAGAAAATTGGTCTAGAAAAAGGTGCGAACTGATATATAACAAAAATAAATAAGGTAAGAAATTTCGAATTTTTCAATTTTATAGATTCTCATATTTTGAATTTTAAGTATTTGGAAGGGGTTTTTTTTTTTTTTGTAAATATGTTCTCAACTGCTGCAAAAGTAGAAATTTTACCGGGTCTTTCAAGATATCTAGTTTATATTTTACCTAACCGAAAAGTGTAATGATGAACGCTCGCGTTTGATGGATTTTAGTGGAAGGAGAGTAGAATCACTGATTTTCTAATAAATTTGACGTACAAGCTTAACGAGAAGCATCGGTGCTTCAACTCATTTTGAATATAAAGTAACCTTAATTCGATGCCTATTCCTGCTTTAGTTTTAACATAGTGATGTTGCCAAAATAGCCACGAGGATCTTTATAAACAGCCCTTTCCTTCTTTTTAATCAATCAAATGATCTTTGCACACTTCATCCCGTAATCGCAGGAATTTATCTACCTGAAATAATAGTTGAATTTGGACGAATTTATATAATTGATTCAAAATGTGCGAGAGACTTTTTATTAGAAAATTCAATTTTTTAGCGTTTTAATTGTTTCTTCTAAAATAGTAAGCTAGGAGAATTTGGGAGACGATTAGTTTTGAAAGTTGATAGTTGTTCCCATTATTTAGCCTAAAAACGAATAATGAAATAGTTTTATATCGCTTGAAGAACGTAGAGTTTTCGAAAATTTGGAAAGCCGCGCACGAATGGAGCTCTAGCTTATCAATAATGAGAACTGTGAGAGGAAGTGGGAATATATAGGTGTTGGTGAAATGTTTGCAGCGAATATTATTCCCATACGAGTGTTATGGTTAATGTTTTGGTAACTGTGTTAATGGAATCGTATGGGAAAATGATGATATTGGCTGTCGATAGAGGAACGAGAACAGCAGCAAACCCATAAAATAATGAAGAACACGTGGTACCCCTGAATGCTTTATGACTGGAGACCAATTTTGATAAGAAGGAACTAGGAAATTTTAGTTGTTCTAGGTAGTAAGTAAATTTTGTGAATAGAGCTATGAAGAGTGTAAAAAAGAATACGTGGGATTATAGGAAATGGTTTAATTGGCGAGTGTGTAAGGTGTTGATAAAATTGGGAGTGGTTCTAGATGCTCAAAATCTTATTTATATTATTATTAATAAAAAAATAACTCTGAAGCATTTTGAGTGCGGAGACTACACCCTCCTTCGAGAGGAGGTCTAGACACACATTTTTCCCTATCCAGAGACTGGAGTTGCCTTTTCAGGCCTTTGTTTCTTCTTTGTCTGTATGTTTTCAATTCAGCAGGGTAAATTGATATCAGATTTGCGAGGGGTTAAAGCAAGAGTGTTACCACCTTCACCAAACGTTACCTCTGGCCGTAGGTTTTCACCCAAATAGCCTATAAACGGGAAGCAATCAGAGTTTCGATCGTGGGTCCCGTTAACCCGAAGCCAGTGCGGTACCACTAGACTACGAACCACCACGATACATAGTTCTTTTCAAAATCATTTATTCTAATTTACGTTGGAAATTTTTGCGATGCATATTAAGATATATGGACCGTATCTTTATATATCAAATAAGGGGGAATGGAAAGATAAGACTTTGCTATTTAAATTAAACGAACAGGGATATTGTTTCAAGTAATGAAGGAAAGTCAGCAGCGAATACAGACGAAAAATATCACCCTTATGGTGCTAATAAATACAGAAAGTTAGTCTAGAAAAAGGTGCGAACTGATATATAACAAAAATAAATAAGGTAAGAAATTTCGAATTTTTCAATTTTATAGATTCTCATATTTTGAATTTTAAGTATTTGGAAGGGTTTTTTTTTTTTTTTTTGTAAATATGTTCTCAACTGCTGCAAAAGTAGAAATTTTACCGGTTCTTTCAAGATATCTAGTTTATATATTACCTAACCGAAAAGTGTAATGATGAACGCTCGCGTTTGATGGATTTTAGTGGAAGGAGAGTAGAATCACTGATTTTCTAATAAATTTGACGTACAAGCTTAACGAGAAGCATCGGTGCTTCAACTCATTTTGAATATAAAGTAACCTTAATTCGATGCCTATTCCTGCTTTAGTTTTAACATAGTGATGTTGCCAAAATAGCCACGAGGATCTTTATAAACAGCCCTTTCCTTCTTTGTAATCAATCAAATGATCTTTGCACACTTCATCCCGTAATCGCAGGAATTTATCTACCTGAAATAATAGTTGAATTTGGACGAATTTATATAATTGATTCAAAATGTGCGAGAGACTTTTTATTAGAAAATTCAATTTTTTAGCGTTTTAATTGTTTCTTCTAAAATAGTAAGCTAGGAGAATTTGGGAGACGATTAGTTTTGAAAGTTGATAGTTGTTCCCATTATTTAGCCTAAAAACGAATAATGAAATAGTTTTATATCGCTTGAAGAACGTAGAGTTTTCGAAAATTTGGAAAGCCGCGCACGAATGGAGCTCTAGCTTATCAATAATGAGAACTGTGAGAGGAAGTGGGAATATATAGGTGTTGGTGAAATGTTTGCAGCGAATATTATTCCCATACGAGTGTTATGGTTAATGGAATCGTATGGGAAAATGATGATATTGGCTGTCGATAGAGGAACGAGAACAGCAGCACACCCATAAAATAATGAAGAACACGTGGTACCCCTGAATGCTTTATGACTGGAGACCAATTTTGATAAGAAGCAACTAGGAAATTGTAGTTGTTCTAGGTAGTAAGTAAATTTTGTGAATAGAGCTATGAAGAGTGTAAAAAAGAATAGGTGGGATTATAGGAAATGGTTTAATTGGCGAGTGCGTAAGGTGTTGATAAAATTGGGAGTGGTTCTAGATGCTCAAAATCTTATTTATATTATTATTAATAAAAAAATAACTGAAGCATTTTGAGTGCGGAGACTACACCCTCCTTCGAGAGGAGGTCTAGACACACATTTTTCCCTATCCAGGGACTGGAGTTGCCTTTTCAGGCCTTTGTTTCTTCTTTGTCTGTATGTTTTCAATTCAGCAGGGTAAATTGATATCAGATTTGCGAGGGGTTAAAGCAAGAGTGTTACCACCTTCACCAAACCTTACCTCTGGCCGTAGGTTTTCACCCAAATAGCCTATAAACGGGAAGCAATCAGAGTTTCGATCGTGGGTCCCGTTAACCCGAAGCCAGTGCGGTACCACTAGACTACGATCCACCACGATACATAGTTCTTTTCAAAATCATTTATTCTAATTTACGTTGGAAATTTTTGCGATGCATATTAAGATATATGGACCGTATCTTTATATATCAAATAAGGGGGAATGGAAAGATAAGACTTTGCTATTTAAATTAAACGAACAGGGATATTGTTTCAAGTAATGAAGGAAAGTCAGCAGCGAATACAGACGAAAATATCACCCTTATGGTGCTAATAAATACAGAAAGTTGGTCTAGAAAAAGGTGCGAACTGATATATAACAAAAATAAATAAGGTAAGAAATTTCGAATTTTTCAATTTTATAGATTCTCATATTTTGAATTTTAAGTATTTGGAAGGGTTTTTTTTTTTTTTTTTTGTAAATATGTTCTCAACTGCTGCAAAAGTAGAAATTTTACCGGGTCTTTCAAGATATCTAGTTTATATTTTACCTAACCGAAAAGTGTAATGATGAACGCTCGCGTTTGATGGATTTTAGTGGAAGGAGAGTAGAATCACTGATTTTCTAATATATTTGACGTACAAGCTTAACGAGAAGCATCGGTGCTTCAACTCATTTTGAATATAAAGTAACCTTAATTCGATGCCTATTCCTGCTTTAGTTTTAACATAGTGATGTTGCCAAAATAGCCATGAGGATCTTTATAAACAGCCCTTTCCTTCTTTGTAATCAATCAAATGATCTTTGCACACTTCATCCCGTAATCGCAGGAATTTATCTACCTGAAATAATAGTTGAATTTGGACGAATTTATATAATTGATTCAAAATGTGCGAGAGACTTTTTATTAGAAAATTCAATTTTTTAGCGTTTTAATTGTTTCTTCTAAAATAGTAAGCTAGGAGAATTTGGGAGACGATTAGTTTTGAAAGTTGATAGTTGTTCCCATTATTTAGCCTAAAAACGAATAATGAAATAGTTTTATATCGCTTGAAGAACGTAGAGTTTTCGAAAATTTGGAAAGCCGCGCACGAATGGACCTCTAGCTTATCAATAATGAGAACTGTGAGAGGAAGTGGGAATATATAGGTGTTGGTGAAATGTTTGCAGCGAATATTATTCCCATACGAGTGTTATGGTTAATGTTTTGGTAACTGTGTTAATGGAATCGTATGGGAAAATGATGATATTGGCTGTCGATAGAGGAACGAGAACAGCAGCAAACCCATAAAATAATGAAGAACACGTGGTACCCCTGAATGCTTTATGACTGGAGACCAATTTTGATAAGAAGGAACTAGGAAATTGTAGTTGTTCTAGGTAGTAAGTAAATTTTGTGAATAGAGGTATGAAGAGTGTAAAAAAGAATAGGTGGGATTATAGGAAATGGTTTAATTGGCGAGTGCGTAAGGTGTTGATAAAATTGGGAGTGGTTCTAGATGCTCAAAATCTTATTTATATTATTATTAATAAAAAAATAACTCTGGAGCATTTTGAGTGCGGAGACTACACCCTCCTTCGAGAGGAGGTCTAGACACACATTTTTCCCTATCCAGGGACTGGAGTTGCCTTTTCAGGCCTTTGTTTCTTCTTTGTCTGTATGTTTTCAATTCAGCAGGGTAAATTGATATCAGATTTGCGAGGGGTTAAAGCAAGAGTGTTACCACCTTCACCAAACCTTACCTCTGGCCGTAGGTTTTCACCCAAATAGCCTATAAACGGGAAGCAATCAGAGTTTCGATCGTGGGTCCCGTTAACCCGAAGCCAGTGCGGTACCACTAGACTACGATTCACCACGACACATAGTTCTTTTCAAAATCATTTATTCTAATTTACGTTGGAAATTTTTGCGATGCATATTAAGATATATGGACCGTATCTTTATATATCAAATAAGGGGGAATGGAAAGATAAGACTTTGCTATTTAAATTAAACGAACAGGGATATTGTTTCAAGTAATGAAGGAAAGTCAGCAGCGAATACAGACGAAAAATATCACCCTTATGGTGCTAATAAATATAGAAAATTGGTCTAGAAAAAGGTGCGAACTGATATATAACAAAAATAAATAAGGTAAGAAATTTCGAATTTTTCAATTTTATAGATTCTCATATTTTGAATTTTAAGTATTTGGAAGGGGTTTTTTTTTTTTTTGTAAATATGTTCTCAACTGCTGCAAAAGTAGAAATTTTACCGGGTCTTTCAAGATATCTAGTTTATATTTTACCTAACCGAAAAGTGTAATGATGAACGCTCGCGTTTGATGGATTTTAGTGGAAGGAGAGTAGAATCACTGATTTTCTAATAAATTTGACGTACAAGCTTAACGAGAAGCATCGGTGCTTCAACTCATTTTGAATATAAAGTAACCTTAATTCGATGCCTATTCCTGCTTTAGTTTTAACATAGTGATGTTGCCAAAATAGCCACGAGGATCTTTATAAACAGCCCTTTCCTTCTTTTTAATCAATCAAATGATCTTTGCACACTTCATCCCGTAATCGCAGGAATTTATCTACCTGAAATAATAGTTGAATTTGGACGAATTTATATAATTGATTCAAAATGTGCGAGAGACTTTTTATTAGAAAATTCAATTTTTTAGCGTTTTAATTGTTTCTTCTAAAATAGTAAGCTAGGAGAATTTGGGAGACGATTAGTTTTGAAAGTTGATAGTTGTTCCCATTATTTAGCCTAAAAACGAATAATGAAATAGTTTTATATCGCTTGAAGAACGTAGAGTTTTCGAAAATTTGGAAAGCCGCGCACGAATGGAGCTCTAGCTTATCAATAATGAGAACTGTGAGAGGAAGTGGGAATATATAGGTGTTGGTGAAATGTTTGCAGCGAATATTATTCCCATACGAGTGTTATGGTTAATGTTTTGGTAACTGTGTTAATGGAATCGTATGGGAAAATGATGATATTGGCTGTCGATAGAGGAACGAGAACAGCAGCACACCCATAAAATAATGAAGAACACGTGGTACCCCTGAATGCTTTATGACTGGAGACCAATTTTGATAAGAAGGAACTAGGAAATTGTAGTTGTTCTAGGTAGTAAGTAAATTTTGTGAATAGAGGTATGAAGAGTGTAAAAAAGAATACGTGGGATTATAGGAAATGGTTTAATTGGCGAGTGCGTAAGGTGTTGATAAAATTGGGAGTGGTTCTAGATGCTCAAAATCTTATTTATATTATTATTAATAAAAAAATAACTCTGAAGCATTTTGAGTGCGGAGACTACACCCTCCTTCGAGAGGAGGTCTAGACACACATTTTTCCCTATCCAGAGACTGGAGTTGCCTTTTCAGGCCTTTGTTTCTTCTTTGTCTGTATGTTTTCAATTCAGCAGGGTAAATTGATATCAGATTTGCGAGGGGTTAAAGCAAGAGTGTTACCACCTTCACCAAACGTTACCTCTGGCCGTAGGTTTTCACCCAAATAGCCTATAAACGGGAAGCAATCAGAGTTTCGATCGTGGGTCCCGTTAACCCGAAGCCAGTGCGGTACCACTAGACTACGAACCACCACGATACATAGTTCTTTTCAAAATCATTTATTCTAATTTACGTTGGAAATTTTTGCGATGCATATTAAGATATATGGACCGTATCTTTATATATCAAATAAGGGGGAATGGAAAGATAAGACTTTGCTATTTAAATTAAACGAACAGGGATATTGTTTCAAGTAATGAAGGAAAGTCAGCAGCGAATACAGACGAAAAATATCACCCTTATGGTGCTAATAAATACAGAAAGTTAGTCTAGAAAAAGGTGCGAACTGATATATAACAAAAATAAATAAGGTAAGAAATTTCGAATTTTTCAATTTTATAGATTCTCATATTTTGAATTTTAAGTATTTGGAAGGGGTTTTTTTTTTTTTTTTGTAAATATGTTCTCAACTGCTGCAAAAGTAGAAATTTTACCGGGTCTTTCAAGATATCTAGTTTATATTTTACCTAACCGAAAAGTGTAATGATGAACGCTCGCGTTTGATGGATTTTAGTGGAAGGAGAGTAGAATCACTGATTTTCTAATAAATTTGACGTACAAGCTTAACGAGAAGCATCGGTGCTTCAACTCATTTTGAATATAAAGTAACCTTAATTCGATGCCTATTCCTGCTTTAGTTTTAACATAGTGATGTTGCCAAAATAGCCACGAGGATCTTTATAAACAGCCCTTTCCTTCTTTGTAATCAATCAAATGATCTTTGCACACTTCATCCCGTAATCGCAGGAATTTATCTACCTGAAATAATAGTTGAATTTGGACGAATTTATATAATTGATTCAAAATGTGCGAGAGACTTTTTATTAGAAAATTCAATTTTTTAGCGTTTTAATTGTTTCTTCTAAAATAGTAAGCTAGGAGAATTTGGGAGACGATTAGTTTTGAAAGTTGATAGTTGTTCCCATTATTTAGCCTAAAAACGAATGATGAAATAGTTTTATATCGCTTGAAGAACGTAGAGTTTTCGAAAATTTGGAAAGCCGCGCACGAATGGACCTCTAGCTTATCAATAATGAGAACTGTGAGAGGAAGTGGGAATATATAGGTGTTGGTGAAATGTTTGCAGCGAATATTATTCCCATACGAGTGTTATGGTTAATGTTTTGGTAACTGTGTTAATGGAATCGTATGGGAAAATGATGATATTGGCTGTCGATAGAGGAACGAGAACAGCAGCAAACCCATAAAATAATGAAGAACACGTGGTACCCCTGAATGCTTTATGACTGGAGACCAATTTTGATAAGAAGGAACTAGGAAATTGTAGTTGTTCTAGGTAGTAAGTAAATTTTGTGAATAGAGGTATGAAGAGTGTAAAAAAGAATAGGTGGGATTATAGGAAATGGTTTAATTGGCGAGTGCGTAAGGTGTTGATAAAATTGGGAGTGGTTCTAGATGCTCAAAATCTTATTTATATTATTATTAATAAAAAAATAACTCTGGAGCATTTTGAGTGCGGAGACTACACCCTCCTTCGAGAGGAGGTCTAGACACACATTTTTCCCTATCCAGGGACTGGAGTTGCCTTTTCAGGCCTTTGTTTCTTCTTTGTCTGTATGTTTTCAATTCAGCAGGGTAAATTGATATCAGATTTGCGAGGGGTTAAAGCAAGAGTGTTACCACCTTCACCAAACCTTACCTCTGGCCGTTGGTTTTCACCCAAATAGCCTATAAACGGGAAGCAATCAGAGTTTCGATCGTGGGTCCCGTTAACCCGAAGCCAGTGCGGTACCACTAGACTACGATTCACCACGACACATAGTTCTTTTCAAAATCATTTATTCTAATTTACGTTGGAAATTTTTGCGATGCATATTAAGATATATGGACCGTATCTTTATATATCAAATAAGGGGGAATGGAAAGATAAGACTTTGCTATTTAAATTAAACGAACAGGGATATTGTTTCAAGTAATGAAGGAAAGTCAGCAGCGAATACAGACGAAAAATATCACCCTTATGGTGCTAATAAATATAGAAAATTGGTCTAGAAAAAGGTGCGAACTGATATATAACAAAAATAAATAAGGTAAGAAATTTCGAATTTTTCAATTTTATAGATTCTCATATTTTGAATTTTAAGTATTTGGAAGGGGTTTTTTTTTTTTTTGTAAATATGTTCTCAACTGCTGCAAAAGTAGAAATTTTACCGGGTCTTTCAAGATATCTAGTTTATATTTTACCTAACCGAAAAGTGTAATGATGAACGCTCGCGTTTGATGGATTTTAGTGGAAGGAGAGTAGAATCACTGATTTTCTAATAAATTTGACGTACAAGCTTAACGAGAAGCATCGGTGCTTCAACTCATTTTGAATATAAAGTAACCTTAATTCGATGCCTATTCCTGCTTTAGTTTTAACATAGTGATGTTGCCAAAATAGCCACGAGGATCTTTATAAACAGCCCTTTCCTTCTTTTTAATCAATCAAATGATCTTTGCACACTTCATCCCGTAATCGCAGGAATTTATCTACCTGAAATAATAGTTGAATTTGGACGAATTTATATAATTGATTCAAAATGTGCGAGAGACTTTTTATTAGAAAATTCAATTTTTTAGCGTTTTAATTGTTTCTTCTAAAATAGTAAGCTAGGAGAATTTGGGAGACGATTAGTTTTGAAAGTTGATAGTTGTTCCCATTATTTAGCCTAAAAACGAATAATGAAATAGTTTTATATCGCTTGAAGAACGTAGAGTTTTCGAAAATTTGGAAAGCCGCGCACGAATGGAGCTCTAGCTTATCAATAATGAGAACTGTGAGAGGAAGTGGGAATATATAGGTGTTGGTGAAATGTTTGCAGCGAATATTATTCCCATACGAGTGTTATGGTTAATGTTTTGGTAACTGTGTTAATGGAATCGTATGGGAAAATGATGATATTGGCTGTCGATAGAGGAACGAGAACAGCAGCACACCCATAAAATAATGAAGAACACGTGGTACCCCTGAATGCTTTATGACTGGAGACCAATTTTGATAAGAAGGAACTAGGAAATTGTAGTTGTTCTAGGTAGTAAGTAAATTTTGTGAATAGAGCTATGAAGAGTGTAAAAAAGAATACGTGGGATTATAGGAAATGGTTTAATTGGCGAGTGCGTAAGGTGTTGATAAAATTGGGAGTGGTTCTAGATGCTCAAAATCTTATTTATATTATTATTAATAAAAAAATAACTCTGAAGCATTTTGAGTGCGGAGACTACACCCTCCTTCGAGAGGAGGTCTAGACACACATTTTTCCCTATCCAGAGACTGGAGTTGCCTTTTCAGGCCTTTGTTTCTTCTTTGTCTGTATGTTTTCAATTCAGCAGGGTAAATTGATATCAGATTTGCGAGGGGTTAAAGCAAGAGTGTTACCACCTTCACCAAACGTTACCTCTGGCCGTAGGTTTTCACCCAAATAGCCTATAAACGGGAAGCAATCAGAGTTTCGATCGTGGGTCCCGTTAACCCGAAGCCAGTGCGGTACCACTAGACTACGAACCACCACGATACATAGTTCTTTTCAAAATCATTTATTCTAATTTACGTTGGAAATTTTTGCGATGCATATTAAGATATATGGACCGTATCTTTATATATCAAATAAGGGGGAATGGAAAGATAAGACTTTGCTATTTAAATTAAACGAACAGGGATATTGTTTCAAGTAATGAAGGAAAGTCAGCAGCGAATACAGACGAAAAATATCACCCTTATGGTGCTAATAAATACAGAAAGTTGGTCTAGAAAAAGGTGCGAACTGATATATAACAAAAATAAATAAGGTAAGAAATTTCGAATTTTTCAATTTTATAGATTCTCATATTTTGAATTTTAAGTATTTGGAAGGGTTTTTTTTTTTTTTTTGTAAATATGTTCTCAACTGCTGCAAAAGTAGAAATTTTACCGGTTCTTTCAAGATATCTAGTTTATATTTTACCTAACCGAAAAGTGTAATGATGAACGCTCGCGTTTGATGGATTTTAGTGGAAGGAGAGTAGAATCACTGATTTTCTAATAAATTTGACGTACAAGCTTAACGAGAAGCATCGGTGCTTCAACTCATTTTGAATTTAAAGTAACCTTAATTCGATGCCTATTCCTGCTTTAGTTTTAACATAGTGATGTTGCCAAAATAGCCACGAGGATCTTTATAAACAGCCCTTTCTTTCTTTGTAATCAATTAAATGATCTTTGCACACTTCATCCCGTAATCGCAGGAATTTATCTACCTGAAATAATAGTTGAATTTGGACGAATTTATATAATTGATTCAAAATGTGCGAGAGACTTTTTATTAGAAAATTCAATTTTTTAGCGTTTTAATTGTTTCTTCTAAAATAGTAAGCTAGGAGAATTTGGGAGACGATTAGTTTTGAAAGTTGATAGTTGTTCCCATTATTTAGCCTAAAAACGAATAATGAAATAGTTTTATATCGCTTGAAGAACGTAGAGTTTTCGAAAATTTGGAAAGCCGCGCACGAATGGAGCTCTAGCTTATCAATAATGAGAACTGTGAGAGGAAGTAGGAATAAACAAGGTGTTGGTGAAATGTTTGCAGCGAATATTATTCCCATACGAGTGTTATGGTTAATGTTTTGGTAACTGTGTTAATGGAATCGTATGGGAAAATGATGATATTGGCTGTCGATAGAGGAACGAGAACAGCAGCACACCCATAAAATAATGAAGAACACGTGGTACCCCTGAATGCTTTATGACTGGAGACCAATTTTGATAAGAAGGAACTAGGAAATTGTAGTTGTTCTAGGTAGTAAGTAAATTTTGTGAATAGAGCTATGAAGAGTGTAAAAAAGAATAGGTGGGATTATAGGAAATGGTTTAATTGGCGAGTGCGTAAGGTGTTGATAAAATTGGGAGTGGTTCTAGATGCTCAAAATCTTATTTATATTATTATTAATAAAAAAATAACTCTGAAGCATTTTGAGTGCGGAGACTACACCCTCCTTCGAGAGGAGGTCTAGACACACATTTTTCCCTATCCAGGGACTGGAGTTGCCTTTTCAGGCCTTTGTTTCTTCTTTGTCTGTATGTTTTCAATTCAGCAGGGTAAATTGATATCAGATTTGCGAGGGGTTAAAGCAAGAGTGTTACCACCTTCACCAAACCTTACCTCTGGCCGTTGGTTTTCACCCAAATAGCCTATAAACGGGAAGCAATCAGAGTTTCGATCGTGGGTCCCGTTAACCCGAAGCCAGTGCGGTACCACTAGACTACGATTCACCACGATACATAGTTCTTTTCAAAATCATTTATTCTAATTTACGTTGGAAATTTTTGCGATGCATATTAAGATATATGGACCGTATCTTTATATATCAAATAAGGGGGAATGGAAAGATAAGACTTTGCTATTTAAATTAAACGAACAGGGATATTGTTTCAAGTAATGAAGGAAAGTCAGCAGCGAATACAGACGGAAAATATCACCCTTATGGTGCTAATAAATACAGAAAATTGGTCTAGAAAAAGGTGCGAACTGATATATAACAAAAATAAATAAGGTAAGAAATTTCGAATTTTTCAATTTTATAGATTCTCATATTTTGAATTTTAAGTATTTGGAAGGGGTTTTTTTTTTTTTTGTAAATATGTTCTCAACTGCTGCAAAAGTAGAAATTTTACCGGGTCTTTCAAGATATCTAGTTTATATTTTACCTAACCGAAAAGTGTAATGATGAACGCTCGCGTTTGATGGATTTTAGTGGAAGGAGAGTAGAATCACTGATTTTCTAATAAATTTGACGTACAAGCTAAACGAGAAGCATCGGTGCTTCAACTCATTTTGAATATAAAGTAACCTTAATTCGATGCCTATTCCTGCTTTAGTTTTAACATAGTGATGTTGCCAAAATAGCCACGAGGATCTTTATAAACAGCCCTTTCCTTCTTTGTAATCAATCAAATGATCTTTGCACACTTCATCCCGTAATCGCAGGAATTTATCTACCTGAAATAATAGTTGAATTTGGACGAATTTATATAATTGATTCAAAATGTGCGAGAGACTTTTTATTAGAAAATTCAATTTTTTAGCGTTTTAATTGTTTCTTCTAAAATAGTAAGCTAGGAGAATTTGGGAGACGATTAGTTTTGAAAGTTGATAGTTGTTCCCATTATTTAGCCTAAAAACGAATAATGAAATAGTTTTATATCGCTTGAAGAACGTAGAGTTTTCGAAAATTTGGAAAGCCGCGCACGAATGGAGCTCTAGCTTATCAATAATGAGAACTGTGAGAGGAAGTAGGAATATATAGGTGTTGGTGAAATGTTTGCAGCGAATATTATTCCCATACGAGTGTTATGGTTAATGTTTTGGTAACTGTGTTAATGGAATCGTATGGGAAAATGATGATATTGGCTGTCGATAGAGGAACGAGAACAGCAGCACACCCATAAAATAATGAAGAACACGTGGTACCCCTGAATGCTTTATGACTGGAGACCAATTTTGATAAGAAGGAACTGGGAAATTGTAGTTGTTCTAGGTAGTAAGTAAATTTTGTGAATAGAGCTATGAAGAGTGTAAAAAAGAATAGGTGGGATTATAGGAAATGGTTTAATTGGCGAGTGCGTAAGGTGTTGATAAAATTGGGAGTGGTTCTAGATGCTCAAAATCTTATTTATATTATTATTAATAAAAAAATAACTCTGAAGCATTTTGAGTGCGGAGACTACACCCTCCTTCGAGAGGAGGTCTAGACACACATTTTTCCCTATCCAGGGACTGGAGTTGCCTTTTCAGGCCTTTGTTTCTTCTTTGTCTGTATGTTTTCAATTCAGCAGGGTAAATTGATATCAGATTTGTGTTACCACCTTCACCAAACCTTACCCCTGGCCGTTGGTTTTCACCCAAATAGCCTATAAACGGGAAGCAATCAGAGTTTCGATCGTGGGTCCCGTTAACCCGAAGCCAGTGCGGTACCACTAGACTACGATTCACCACGATACATAGTTCTTTTCAAAATCATTTATTCTAATTTACGTTGGAAATTTTTGCGATGCATATTAAGATATATGGACCGTATCTTTATATATCAAATAAGGGGGAATGGAAAGATAAGACTTTGCTATTTAAATTAAACGAACAGGGATATTGTTTCAAGTAATGAAGGAAAGTCAGCAGCGAATACAGACGAAAAATATCACCCTTATGGTGCTAATAAATACAGAAAATTGGTCTAGAAAAAGGTGCGAACTGATATATAACAAAAATAAATAAGGTAAGAAATTTCGAATTTTTCAATTTTATAGATTCTCATATTTTGAATTTTAAGTATTTGGAAGGGGTTTTTTTTTTTTTTGTAAATATGTTCTCAACTGCTGCAAAAGTAGAAATTTTACCGGGTCTTTCAAGATATCTAGTTTATATTTTACCTAACCGAAAAGTGTAATGATGAACGCTCGCGTTTGATGGATTTTAGTGGAAGGAGAGTAGAATCACTGATTTTCTAATAAATTTGACGTACAAGCTTAACGAGAAGCATCGGTGCTTCAACTCATTTTGAATATAAAGTAACCTTAATTCGATGCCTATTCCTGCTTTAGTTTTAACATAGTGATGTTGCCAAAATAGCCACGAGGATCTTTATAAACAGCCCTTTCCTTCTTTGTAATCAATCAAATGATCTTTGCACACTTCATCCCGTAATCGCAGGAATTTATCTACCTGAAATAATAGTTGAATTTGGACGAATTTATATAATTGATTCAAAATGTGCGAGAGACTTTTTATTAGAAAATTCAATTTTTTAGCGTTTTAATTGTTTCTTCTAAAATAGTAAGCTAGGAGAATTTGGGAGACGATTAGTTTTGAAAGTTGATAGTTGTTCCCATTATTTAGCCTAAAAACGAATAATGAAATAGTTTTATATCGCTTGAAGAACGTAGAGTTTTCGAAAATTTGGAAAGCCGCGCACGAATGGAGCTCTAGCTTATCAATAATGAGAACTGTGAGAGGAAGTAGGAATATATAGGTGTTGGTGAAATGTTTGCAGCGAATATTATTCCCATACGAGTGTTATGGTTAATGTTTTGGTAACTGTGTTAATGGAATCGTATGGGAAAATGATGATATTGGCTGTCGATAGAGGAACGAGAACAGCAGCACACCCATAAAATAATGAAGAACACGTGGTACCCCTGAATGCTTTATGACTGGAGACCAATTTTGATAAGAAGGAACTAGGAAATTGTAGTTGTTCTAGGTAGTAAGTGAATTTTGTGAATAGAGCTATGAAGAGTGTAAAAAAGAATAGGTGGGATTATATGAAATGGTTTAATTGGCGAGTGCGTAAGGTGTTGATAAAATTGGGAGTGGTTCTAGATGCTCAAAATCTTATTTATATTATTATTAATAAAAAAATAACTCTGAAGCATTTTGAGTGCGGAGACTACACCCTTCTTCGAGAGGAGGTCTAGACACACATTTTTCCCTATCCAGGGACTGGAGTTGCCTTTTCAGGCCTTTGTTTCTTCTTTGTCTGTATGTTTTCAATTCAGCAGGGTAAATTGATATCAGATTTGCGAGGGTTAAGTTAAAGCAAGAGTGTTACCACCTTCACCAAACCTTACCTCTGGCCGTAGGTTTTCACCCAAATAGCCTATAAACGGGAAGCAATCAGAGTTTCGATCGTGGGTCCCGTTAACCCGAAGCCAGTGCGGTACCACTAGACTACGAACCACCACGATACATAGTTCTTTTCAAAATCATTTATTCTAATTTACGTTGGAAATTTTTGCGATGCATATTAAGATATATGGACCGTATCTTTATATATCAAATAAGGGGGAATGGAAAGATAAGACTTTGCTATTTAAATTAAACGAACAGGGATATTGTTTCAAGTAATGAAGGAAAGTCAGCAGCGAATACAGACGAAAAATATCACCCTTATGGTGCTAATAAATACAGAAAGTTGGTCTAGAAAAAGGCGCGAACTGATATATAACAAAAATAAATAAGGTAAGAAATTTCGAATTTTTCAATTTTATAGATTCTCATATTTTGAATTTTAAGTATTTGGAAGGGTTTTTTTTTTTTTTTTTGTAAATATGTTCTCAACTGCTGCAAAAGTAGAAATTTTACCGGGTCTTTCAAGATATCTAGTTTATATTTTACCTAACCGAAAAGTGTAATGATGAACGCTCGCGTTTGATGGATTTTAGTGGAAGGAGAGTAGAATCACTGATTTTCTAATATATTTGACGTACAAGCTTAACGAGAAGCATCGGTGCTTCAACTCATTTTGAATATAAAGTAACCTTAATTCGATGCCTATTCCTGCTTTAGTTTTAACATAGTGATGTTGCCAAAATAGCCACGAGGATCTTTATAAACAGCCCTTTCCTTCTTTGTAATCAATCAAATGATCTTTGCACACTTCATCCCGTAATCGCAGGAATTTATCTACCTGAAATAATAGTTGAATTTGGACGAATTTATATAATTGATTCAAAATGTGCGAGAGACTTTTTATTAGAAAATTCAATTTTTTAGCGTTTTAATTGTTTCTTCTAAAATAGTAAGCTAGGAGAATTTGGGAGACGATTAGTTTTGAAAGTTGATAGTTGTTCCCATTATTTAGCCTAAAAACGAATAATGAAATAGTTTTATATCGCTTGAAGAACGTAGAGTTTTCGAAAATTTGGAAAGCCGCGCACGAATGGAGCTCTAGCTTATCAATAATGAGAACTGTGAGAGGAAGTGGGAATATATAGGTGTTGGTGAAATGTTTGCAGCGAATATTATTCCCATACGAGTGTTATGGTTAATGGAATCGTATGGGAAAATGATGATATTGGCTGTCGATAGAGGAACGAGAACAGCAGCACACCCATAAAATAATGAAGAACACGTGGTACCCCTGAATGCTTTATGACTGGAGACCAATTTTGATAAGAAGCAACTAGGAAATTGTAGTTGTTCTAGGTAGTAAGTAAATTTTGTGAATAGAGCTATGAAGAGTGTAAAAAAGAATAGGTGGGATTATAGGAAATGGTTTAATTGGCGAGTGCGTAAGGTGTTGATAAAATTGGGAGTGGTTCTAGATGCTCAAAATCTTATTTATATTATTATTAATAAAAAAATAACTGAAGCATTTTGAGTGCGGAGACTACACCCTCCTTCGAGAGGAGGTCTAGACACACATTTTTCCCTATCCAGGGACTGGAGTTGCCTTTTCAGGCCTTTGTTTCTTCTTTGTCTGTATGTTTTCAATTCAGCAGGGTAAATTGATATCAGATTTGCGAGGGGTTAAAGCAAGAGTGTTACCACCTTCACCAAACCTTACCTCTGGCCGTAGGTTTTCACCCAAATAGCCTATAAACGGGAAGCAATCAGAGTTTCGATCGTGGGTCCCGTTAACCCGAAGCCAGTGCGGTACCACTAGACTACGATCCACCACGATACATAGTTCTTTTCAAAATCATTTATTCTAATTTACGTTGGAAATTTTTGCGATGCATATTAAGATATATGGACCGTATCTTTATATATCAAATAAGGGGGAATGGAAAGATAAGACTTTGATATTTAAATTAAACGAACAGGGATATTGTTTCAAGTAATGAAGGAAAGTCAGCAGCGAATACAGACGAAAATATCACCCTTATGGTGCTAATAAATACAGAAAGTTGGTCTAGAAAAAGGTGCGAACTGATATATAACAAAAATAAATAAGGTAAGAAATTTCGAATTTTTCAATTTTATAGATTCTCATATTTTGAATTTTAAGTATTTGGAAGGGGTTTTTTTTTTTTTTTTGTAAATATGTTCTCAACTGCTGCAAAAGTAGAAATTTTACCGGGTCTTTCAAGATATCTAGTTTATATTTTACCTAACCGAAAAGTGTAATGATGAACGCTCGCGTTTGATGGATTTTAGTGGAAGGAGAGTAGAATCACTGATTTTCTAATATATTTGACGTACAAGCTTAACGAGAAGCATCGGTGCTTCAACTCATTTTGAATATAAAGTAACCTTAATTCGATGCCTATTCCTGCTTTAGTTTTAACATAGTGATGTTGCCAAAATAGCCATGAGGATCTTTATAAACAGCCCTTTCCTTCTTTGTAATCCATCAAATGATCTTTGCACACTTCATCCCGTAATCGCAGGAATTTATCTACCTGAAATAATAGTTGAATTTGGACGAATTTATATAATTGATTCAAAATGTGCGAGAGACTTTTTATTAGAAAATTCAATTTTTTAGCGTTTTAATTGTTTCTTCTAAAATAGTAAGCTAGGAGAATTTGGGAGACGATTAGTTTTGAAAGTTGATAGTTGTTCCCATTATTTAGCCTAAAAACGAATAATGAAATAGTTTTATATCGCTTGAAGAACGTAGAGTTTTCGAAAATTTGGAAAGCCGCGCACGAATGGAGCTCTAGCTTATCAATAATGAGAACTGTGAGAGGAAGTGGGAATATATAGGTGTTGGTGAAATGTTTGCAGCGAATATTATTCCCATACGAGTGTTATGGTTAATGTTTTGGTAACTGTGTTAATGGAATCGTATGGGAAAATGATGATATTGGCTGTCGATAGAGGAACGAGAACAGCAGCAAACCCATAAAATAATGAAGAACACGTGGTACCCCTGAATGCTTTATGACTGGAGACCAATTTTGATAAGAAGGAACTAGGAAATTGTAGTTGTTCTAGGTAGTAAGTAAATTTTGTGAATAGAGGTATGAAGAGTGTAAAAAAGAATAGGTGGGATTATAGGAAATGGTTTAATTGGCGAGTGCGTAAGGTGTTGATAAAATTGGGAGTGGTTCTAGATGCTCAAAATCTTATTTATATTATTATTAATAAAAAAATAACTCTGGAGCATTTTGAGTGCGGAGACTACACCCTCCTTCGAGAGGAGGTCTAGACACACATTTTTCCCTATCCAGGGACTGGAGTTGCCTTTTCAGGCCTTTGTTTCTTCTTTGTCTGTATGTTTTCAATTCAGCAGGGTAAATTGATATCAGATTTGCGAGGGGTTAAAGCAAGAGTGTTACCACCTTCACCAAACCTTACCTCTGGCCGTTGGTTTTCACCCAAATAGCCTATAAACGGGAAGCAATCAGAGTTTCGATCGTGGGTCCCGTTAACCCGAAGCCAGTGCGGTACCACTAGACTACGATTCACCACGACACATAGTTCTTTTCAAAATCATTTATTCTAATTTACGTTGGAAATTTTTGCGATGCATATTAAGATATATGGACCGTATCTTTATATATCGAATAAGGGGGAATGGAAAGATAAGACTTTGCTATTTAAATTAAACGAACAGGGATATTGTTTCAAGTAATGAAGGAAAGTCAGCAGCGAATACAGACGAAAAATATCACCCTTATGGTGCTAATAAATATAGAAAATTGGTCTAGAAAAAGGTGCGAACTGATATATAACAAAAATAAATAAGGTAAGAAATTTCGAATTTTTCAATTTTATAGATTCTCATATTTTGAATTTTAAGTATTTGGAAGGGGTTTTTTTTTTTTTTGTAAATATGTTCTCAACTGCTGCAAAAGTAGAAATTTTACCGGGTCTTTCAAGATATCTAGTTTATATTTTACCTAACCGAAAAGTGTAATGATGAACGCTCGCGTTTGATGGATTTTAGTGGAAGGAGAGTAGAATCACTGATTTTCTAATAAATTTGACGTACAAGCTTAACGAGAAGCATCGGTGCTTCAACTCATTTTGAATATAAAGTAACCTTAATTCGATGCCTATTCCTGCTTTAGTTTTAACATAGTGATGTTGCCAAAATAGCCACGAGGATCTTTATAAACAGCCCTTTCCTTCTTTTTAATCAATCAAATGATCTTTGCACACTTCATCCCGTAATCGCAGGAATTTATCTACCTGAAATAATAGTTGAATTTGGACGAATTTATATAATTGATTCAAAATGTGCGAGAGACTTTTTATTAGAAAATTCAATTTTTTAGCGTTTTAATTGTTTCTTCTAAAATAGTAAGCTAGGAGAATTTGGGAGACGATTAGTTTTGAAAGTTGATAGTTGTTCCCATTATTTAGCCTAAAAACGAATAATGAAATAGTTTTATATCGCTTGAAGAACGTAGAGTTTTCGAAAATTTGGAAAGCCGCGCACGAATGGAGCTCTAGCTTATCAATAATGAGAACTGTGAGAGGAAGTGGGAATATATAAGTGTTGGTGAAATGTTTGCAGCGAATATTATTCCCATACGAGTGTTATGGTTAATGTTTTGGTAACTGTGTTAATGGAATCGTATGGGAAAATGATGATATTGGCTGTCGATAGAGGAACGAGAACAGCAGCACACCCATAAAATAATGAAGAACACGTGGTACCCCTGAATGCTTTATGACTGGAGACCAATTTTGATAAGAAGGAACTAGGAAATTGTAGTTGTTCTAGGTAGTAAGTAAATTTTGTGAATAGAGCTATGAAGAGTGTAAAAAAGAATACGTGGGATTATAGGAAATGGTTTAATTGGCGAGTGCGTAAGGTGTTGATAAAATTGGGAGTGGTTCTAGATGCTCAAAATCTTATTTATATTATTATTAATAAAAAAATAACTCTGAAGCATTTTGAGTGCGGAGACTACACCCTCCTTCGAGAGGAGGTCTAGACACACATTTTTCCCTATCCAGAGACTGGAGTTGCCTTTTCAGGCCTTTGTTTCTTCTTTGTCTGTATGTTTTCAATTCAGCAGGGTAAATTGATATCAGATTTGCGAGGGGTTAAAGCAAGAGTGTTACCACCTTCACCAAACGTTACCTCTGGCCGTAGGTTTTCACCCAAATAGCCTATAAACGGGAAGCAATCAGAGTTTCGATCGTGGGTCCCGTTAACCCGAAGCCAGTGCGGTACCACTAGACTACGAACCACCACGATACATAGTTCTTTTCAAAATCATTTATTCTAATTTACGTTGGAAATTTTTGCGATGCATATTAAGATATATGGACCGTATCTTTATATATCAAATAAGGGGGAATGGAAAGATAAGACTTTGCTATTTAAATTAAACGAACAGGGATATTGTTTCAAGTAATGAAGGAAAGTCAGCAGCGAATACAGACGAAAAATATCACCCTTATGGTGCTAATAAATACAGAAAGTTAGTCTAGAAAAAGGTGCGAACTGATATATAACAAAAATAAATAAGGTAAGAAATTTCGAATTTTTCAATTTTATAGATTCTCATATTTTGAATTTTAAGTATTTGGAAGGGGTTTTTTTTTTTTTTTTGTAAATATGTTCTCAACTGCTGCAAAAGTAGAAATTTTACCGGGTCTTTCAAGATATCTAGTTTATATTTTACCTAACCGAAAAGTGTAATGATGAACGCTCGCGTTTGATGGATTTTAGTGGAAGGAGAGTAGAATCACTGATTTTCTAATATATTTGACGTACAAGCTTAACGAGAAGCATCGGTGCTTCAACTCATTTTGAATATAAAGTAACCTTAATTCGATGCCTATTCCTGCTTTAGTTTTAACATAGTGATGTTGCCAAAATAGCCATGAGGATCTTTATAAACAGCCCTTTCCTTCTTTGTAATCAATCAAATGATCTTTGCACACTTCATCCCGTAATCGCAGGAATTTATCTACCTGAAATAATAGTTGAATTTGGACGAATTTATATAATTGATTCAAAATGTGCGAGAGACTTTTTATTAGAAAATTCAATTTTTTAGCGTTTTAATTGTTTCTTCTAAAATAGTAAGCTAGGAGAATTTGGGAGACGATTAGTTTTGAAAGTTGATAGTTGTTCCCATTATTTAGCCTAAAAACGAATAATGAAATAGTTTTATATCGCTTGAAGAACGTAGAGTTTTCGAAAATTTGGAAAGCCGCGCACGAATGGACCTCTAGCTTATCAATAATGAGAACTGTGAGAGGAAGTGGGAATATATAGGTGTTGGTGAAATGTTTGCAGCGAATATTATTCCCATACGAGTGTTATGGTTAATGTTTTGGTAACTGTGTTAATGGAATCGTATGGGAAAATGATGATATTGGCTGTCGATAGAGGAACGAGAACAGCAGCAAACCCATAAAATAATGAAGAACACGTGGTACCCCTGAATGCTTTATGACTGGAGACCAATTTTGATAAGAAGGAACTAGGAAATTGTAGTTGTTCTAGGTAGTAAGTAAATTTTGTGAATAGAGGTATGAAGAGTGTAAAAAAGAATAGGTGGGATTATAGGAAATGGTTTAATTGGCGAGTGCGTAAGGTGTTGATAAAATTGGGAGTGGTTCTAGATGCTCAAAATCTTATTTATATTATTATTAATAAAAAAATAACTCTGGAGCATTTTGAGTGCGGAGACTACACCCTCCTTCGAGAGGAGGTCTAGACACACATTTTTCCCTATCCAGGGACTGGAGTTGCCTTTTCAGGCCTTTGTTTCTTCTTTGTCTGTATGTTTTCAATTCAGCAGGGTAAATTGATATCAGATTTGCGAGGGGTTAAAGCAAGAGTGTTACCACCTTCACCAAACCTTACCTCTGGCCGTTGGTTTTCACCCAAATAGCCTATAAACGGGAAGCAATCAGAGTTTCGATCGTGGGTCCCGTTAACCCGAAGCCAGTGCGGTACCACTAGACTACGATTCACCACGACACATAGTTCTTTTCAAAATCATTTATTCTAATTTACGTTGGAAATTTTTGCGATGCATATTAAGATATATGGACCGTATCTTTATATATCAAATAAGGGGGAATGGAAAGATAAGACTTTGCTATTTAAATTAAACGAACAGGGATATTGTTTCAAGTAATGAAGGAAAGTCAGCAGCGAATACAGACGAAAAATATCACCCTTATGGTGCTAATAAATATAGAAAATTGGTCTAGAAAAAGGTGCGAACTGATATATAACAAAAATAAATAAGGTAAGAAATTTCGAATTTTTCAATTTTATAGATTCTCATATTTTGAATTTTAAGTATTTGGAAGGGGTTTTTTTTTTTTTTGTAAATATGTTCTCAACTGCTGCAAAAGTAGAAATTTTACCGGGTCTTTCAAGATATCTAGTTTATATTTTACCTAACCGAAAAGTGTAATGATGAACGCTCGCGTTTGATGGATTTTAGTGGAAGGAGAGTAGAATCACTGATTTTCTAATAAATTTGACGTACAAGCTTAACGAGAAGCATCGGTGCTTCAACTCATTTTGAATATAAAGTAACCTTAATTCGATGCCTATTCCTGCTTTAGTTTTAACATAGTGATGTTGCCAAAATAGCCACGAGGATCTTTATAAACAGCCCTTTCCTTCTTTTTAATCAATCAAATGATCTTTGCACACTTCATCCCGTAATCGCAGGAATTTATCTACCTGAAATAATAGTTGAATTTGGACGAATTTATATAATTGATTCAAAATGTGCGAGAGACTTTTTATTAGAAAATTCAATTTTTTAGCGTTTTAATTGTTTCTTCTAAAATAGTAAGCTAGGAGAATTTGGGAGACGATTAGTTTTGAAAGTTGATAGTTGTTCCCATTATTTAGCCTAAAAACGAATAATGAAATAGTTTTATATCGCTTGAAGAACGTAGAGTTTTCGAAAATTTGGAAAGCCGCGCACGAATGGAGCTCTAGCTTATCAATAATGAGAACTGTGAGAGGAAGTGGGAATATATAGGTGTTGGTGAAATGTTTGCAGCGAATATTATTCCCATACGAGTGTTATGGTTAATGTTTTGGTAACTGTGTTAATGGAATCGTATGGGAAAATGATGATATTGGCTGTCGATAGAGGAACGAGAACAGCAGCACACCCATAAAATAATGAAGAACACGTGGTACCCCTGAATGCTTTATGACTGGAGACCAATTTTGATAAGAAGGAACTAGGAAATTGTAGTTGTTCTAGGTAGTAAGTAAATTTTGTGAATAGAGCTATGAAGAGTGTAAAAAAGAATACGTGGGATTATAGGAAATGGTTTAATTGGCGAGTGCGTAAGGTGTTGATAAAATTGGGAGTGGTTCTAGATGCTCAAAATCTTATTTATATTATTATTAATAAAAAAATAACTCTGAAGCATTTTGAGTGCGGAGACTACACCCTCCTTCGAGAGGAGGTCTAGACACACATTTTTCCCTATCCAGAGACTGGAGTTGCCTTTTCAGGCCTTTGTTTCTTCTTTGTCTGTATGTTTTCAATTCAGCAGGGTAAATTGATATCAGATTTGCGAGGGGTTAAAGCAAGAGTGTTACCACCTTCACCAAACGTTACCTCTGGCCGTAGGTTTTCACCCAAATAGCCTATAAACGGGAAGCAATCAGAGTTTCGATCGTGGGTCCCGTTAACCCGAAGCCAGTGCGGTACCACTAGACTACGAACCACCACGATACATAGTTCTTTTCAAAATCATTTATTCTAATTTACGTTGGAAATTTTTGCGATGCATATTAAGATATATGGACCGTATCTTTATATATCAAATAAGGGGGAATGGAAAGATAAGACTTTGCTATTTAAATTAAACGAACAGGGATATTGTTTCAAGTAATGAAGGAAAGTCAGCAGCGAATACAGACGAAAAATATCACCCTTATGGTGCTAATAAATACAGAAAGTTGGTCTAGAAAAAGGTGCGAACTGATATATAACAAAAATAAATAAGGTAAGAAATTTCGAATTTTTCAATTTTATAGATTCTCATATTTTGAATTTTAAGTATTTGGAAGGGTTTTTTTTTTTTTTTTGTAAATATGTTCTCAACTGCTGCAAAAGTAGAAATTTTACCGGTTCTTTCAAGATATCTAGTTTATATTTTACCTAACCGAAAAGTGTAATGATGAACGCTCGCGTTTGATGGATTTTAGTGGAAGGAGAGTAGAATCACTGATTTTCTAATAAATTTGACGTACAAGCTTAACGAGAAGCATCGGTGCTTCAACTCATTTTGAATATAAAGTAACCTTAATTCGATGCCTATTCCTGCTTTAGTTTTAACATAGTGATGTTGCCAAAATAGCCACGAGGATCTTTATAAACAGCCCTTTCCTTCTTTTTAATCAATCAAATGATCTTTGCACACTTCATCCCGTAATCGCAGGAATTTATCTACCTGAAATAATAGTTGAATTTGGACGAATTTATATAATTGATTCAAAATGTGCGAGAGACTTTTTATTAGAAAATTCAATTTTTTAGCGTTTTAATTGTTTCTTCTAAAATAGTAAGCTAGGAGAATTTGGGAGACGATTAGTTTTGAAAGTTGATAGTTGTTCCCATTATTTAGCCTAAAAACGAATAATGAAATAGTTTTATATCGCTTGAAGAACGTAGAGTTTTCGAAAATTTGGAAAGCCGCGCACGAATGGAGCTCTAGCTTATCAATAATGAGAACTGTGAGAGGAAGTGGGAATATATAGGTGTTGGTGAAATGTTTGCAGCGAATATTATTCCCATACGAGTGTTATGGTTAATGTTTTGGTAACTGTGTTAATGGAATCGTATGGGAAAATGATGATATTGGCTGTCGATAGAGGAACGAGAACAGCAGCACACCCATAAAATAATGAAGAACACGTGGTACCCCTGAATGCTTTATGACTGGAGACCAATTTTGATAAGAAGGAACTAGGAAATTGTAGTTGTTCTAGGTAGTAAGTAAATTTTGTGAATAGAGCTATGAAGAGTGTAAAAAAGAATAGGTGGGATTATAGGAAATGGTTTAATTGGCGAGTGCGTAAGGTGTTGATAAAATTGGGAGTGGTTCTAGATGCTCAAAATCTTATTTATATTATTATTAATAAAAAAATAACTCTGAAGCATTTTGAGTGCGGAGACTACACCCTCCTTCGAGAGGAGGTCTAGACACACATTTTTCCCTATCCAGGGACTGGAGTTGCCTTTTCAGGCCTTTGTTTCTTCTTTGTCTGTATGTTTTCAATTCAGCAGGGTAAATTGATATCAGATTTGCGAGGGGTTAAAGCAAGAGTGTTACCACCTTCACCAAACCTTACCTCTGGCCGTTGGTTTTCACCCAAATAGCCTATAAACGGGAAGCAATCAGAGTTTCGATCGTGGGTCCCGTTAACCCGAAGCCAGTGCGGTACCACTAGACTACGATTCACCACGATACATAGTTCTTTTCAAAATCATTTATTCTAATTTACGTTGGAAATTTTTGCGATGCATATTAAGATATATGGACCGTATCTTTATATATCAAATAAGGGGGAATGGAAAGATAAGACTTTGCTATTTAAATTAAACGAACAGGGATATTGTTTCAAGTAATGAAGGAAAGTCAGCAGCGAATACAGACGAAAAATATCACCCTTATGGTGCTAATAAATACAGAAAATTGGTCTAGAAAAAGGTGCGAACTGATATATAACAAAAATAAATAAGGTAAGAAATTTCGAATTTTTCAATTTTATAGATTCTCATATTTTGAATTTTAAGTATTTGGAAGGGTTTTTTTTTTTTTTTTGTAAATATGTTCTCAACTGCTGCAAAAGTAGAAATTTTACCGGGTCTTTCAAGATATCTAGTTTATATTTTACCTAACCGAAAAGTGTAATGATGAACGCTCGCGTTTGATGGATTTTAGTGGAAGGAGAGTAGAATCACTGATTTTCTAATAAATTTGACGTACAAGCTAAACGAGAAGCATCGGTGCTTCAACTCATTTTGAATATAAAGTAACCTTAATTCGATGCCTATTCCTGCTTTAGTTTTAACATAGTGATGTTGCCAAAATAGCCACGAGGATCTTTATAAACAGCCCTTTCCTTCTTTGTAATCAATCAAATGATCTTTGCACACTTCATCCCGTAATCGCAGGAATTTATCTACCTGAAATAATAGTTGAATTTGGACGAATTTATATAATTGATTCAAAATGTGCGAGAGACTTTTTATTAGAAAATTCAATTTTTTAGCGTTTTAATTGTTTCTTCTAAAATAGTAAGCTAGGAGAATTTGGGAGACGATTAGTTTTGAAAGTTGATAGTTGTTCCCATTATTTAGCCTAAAAACGAATAATGAAATAGTTTTATATCGCTTGAAGAACGTAGAGTTTTCGAAAATTTGGAAAGCCGCGCACGAATGGAGCTCTAGCTTATCAATAATGAGAACTGTGAGAGGAAGTAGGAATATATAGGTGTTGGTGAAATGTTTGCAGCGAATATTATTCCCATACGAGTGTTATGGTTAATGTTTTGGTAACTGTGTTAATGGAATCGTATGGGAAAATGATGATATTGGCTGTCGATAGAGGAACGAGAACAGCAGCACACCCATAAAATAATGAAGAACACGTGGTACCCCTGAATGCTTTATGACTGGAGACCAATTTTGATAAGAAGGAACTGGGAAATTGTAGTTGTTCTAGGTAGTAAGTAAATTTTGTGAATAGAGCTATGAAGAGTGTAAAAAAGAATAGGTGGGATTATAGGAAATGGTTTAATTGGCGAGTGCGTAAGGTGTTGATAAAATTGGGAGTGGTTCTAGATGCTCAAAATCTTATTTATATTATTATTAATAAAAAAATAACTCTGAAGCATTTTGAGTGCGGAGACTACACCCTCCTTCGAGAGGAGGTCTAGACACACATTTTTCCCTATCCAGGGACTGGAGTTGCCTTTTCAGGCCTTTGTTTCTTCTTTGTCTGTATGTTTTCAATTCAGCAGGGTAAATTGATATCAGATTTGTGTTACCACCTTCACCAAACCTTACCTCTGGCCGTTGGTTTTCACCCAAATAGCCTATAAACGGGAAGCAATCAGAGTTTCGATCGTGGGTCCCGTTAACCCGAAGCCAGTGCGGTACCACTAGACTACGATTCACCACGATACATAGTTCTTTTCAAAATCATTTATTCTAATTTACGTTGGAAATTTTTGCGATGCATATTAAGATATATGGACCGTATCTTTATATATCAAATAAGGGGGAATGGAAAGATAAGACTTTGCTATTTAAATTAAACGAACAGGGATATTGTTTCAAGTAATGAAGGAAAGTCAGCAGCGAATACAGACGAAAAATATCACCCTTATGGTGCTAATAAATACAGAAAATTGGTCTAGAAAAAGGTGCGAACTGATATATAACAAAAATAAATAAGGTAAGAAATTTCGAATTTTTCAATTTTATAGATTCTCATATTTTGAATTTTAAGTATTTGGAAGGGGTTTTTTTTTTTTTTGTAAATATGTTCTCAACTGCTGCAAAAGTAGAAATTTTACCGGGTCTTTCAAGATATCTAGTTTATATTTTACCTAACCGAAAAGTGTAATGATGAACGCTCGCGTTTGATGGATTTTAGTGGAAGGAGAGTAGAATCACTGATTTTCTAATAAATTTGACGTACAAGCTTAACGAGAAGCATCGGTGCTTCAACTCATTTTGAATATAAAGTAACCTTAATTCGATGCCTATTCCTGCTTTAGTTTTAACATAGTGATGTTGCCAAAATAGCCACGAGGATCTTTATAAACAGCCCTTTCCTTCTTTGTAATCAATCAAATGATCTTTGCACACTTCATCCCGTAATCGCAGGAATTTATCTACCTGAAATAATAGTTGAATTTGGACGAATTTATATAATTGATTCAAAATGTGCGAGAGACTTTTTATTAGAAAATTCAATTTTTTAGCGTTTTAATTGTTTCTTCTAAAATAGTAAGCTAGGAGAATTTGGGAGACGATTAGTTTTGAAAGTTGATAGTTGTTCCCATTATTTAGCCTAAAAACGAATAATGAAATAGTTTTATATCGCTTGAAGAACGTAGAGTTTTCGAAAATTTGGAAAGCCGCGCACGAATGGAGCTCTAGCTTATCAATAATGAGAACTGTGAGAGGAAGTAGGAATATATAGGTGTTGGTGAAATGTTTGCAGCGAATATTATTCCCATACGAGTGTTATGGTTAATGTTTTGGTAACTGTGTTAATGGAATCGTATGGGAAAATGATGATATTGGCTGTCGATAGAGGAACGAGAACAGCAGCACACCCATAAAATAATGAAGAACACGTGGTACCCCTGAATGCTTTATGACTGGAGACCAATTTTGATAAGAAGGAACTAGGAAATTGTAGTTGTTCTAGGTAGTAAGTGAATTTTGTGAATAGAGCTATGAAGAGTGTAAAAAAGAATAGGTGGGATTATATGAAATGGTTTAATTGGCGAGTGCGTAAGGTGTTGATAAAATTGGGAGTGGTTCTAGATGCTCAAAATCTTATTTATATTATTATTAATAAAAAAATAACTCTGAAGCATTTTGAGTGCGGAGACTACACCCTTCTTCGAGAGGAGGTCTAGACACACATTTTTCCCTATCCAGGGACTGGAGTTGCCTTTTCAGGCCTTTGTTTCTTCTTTGTCTGTATGTTTTCAATTCAGCAGGGTAAATTGATATCAGATTTGCGAGGGTTAAGTTAAAGCAAGAGTGTTACCACCTTCACCAAACCTTACCTCTGGCCGTAGGTTTTCACCCAAATAGCCTATAAACGGGAAGCAATCAGAGTTTCGATCGTGGGTCCCGTTAACCCGAAGCCAGTGCGGTACCACTAGACTACGAACCACCACGATACATAGTTCTTTTCAAAATCATTTATTCTAATTTACGTTGGAAATTTTTGCGATGCATATTAAGATATATGGACCGTATCTTTATATATCAAATAAGGGGGAATGGAAAGATAAGACTTTGCTATTTAAATTAAACGAACAGGGATATTGTTTCAAGTAATGAAGGAAAGTCAGCAGCGAATACAGACGAAAAATATCACCCTTATGGTGCTAATAAATACAGAAAGTTGGTCTAGAAAAAGGCGCGAACTGATATATAACAAAAATAAATAAGGTAAGAAATTTCGAATTTTTCAATTTTATAGATTCTCATATTTTGAATTTTAAGTATTTGGAAGGGGTTTTTTTTTTTTTTTTGTAAATATGTTCTCAACTGCTGCAAAAGTAGAAATTTTACCGGGTCTTTCAAGATATCTAGTTTATATTTTACCTAACCGAAAAGTGTAATGATGAACGCTCGCGTTTGATGGATTTTAGTGGAAGGAGAGTAGAATCACTGATTTTCTAATATATTTGACGTACAAGCTTAACGAGAAGCATCGGTGCTTCAACTCATTTTTAATATAAAGTAACCTTAATTCGATGCCTATTCCTGCTTTAGTTTTAACATAGTGATGTTGCCAAAATAGCCACGAGGATCTTTATAAACAGCCCTTTCCTTCTTTGTAATCAATCAAATGATCTTTGCACACTTCATCCCGTAATCGCAGGAATTTATCTACCTGAAATAATAGTTGAATTTGGACGAATTTATATAATTGATTCAAAATGTGCGAGAGACTTTTTATTAGAAAATTCAATTTTTTAGCGTTTTAATTGTTTCTTCTAAAATAGTAAGCTAGGAGAATTTGGGAGACGATTAGTTTTGAAAGTTGATAGTTGTTCCCATTATTTAGCCTAAAAACGAATAATGAAATAGTTTTATATCGCTTGAAGAACGTAGAGTTTTCGAAAATTTGGAAAGCCGCGCACGAATGGAGCTCTAGCTTATCAATAATGAGAACTGTGAGAGGAAGTAGGAATATATAGGTGTTGGTGAAATGTTTGCAGCGAATATTATTCCCATACGAGTGTTATGGTTAATGTTTTGGTAACTGTGTTAATGGAATCGTATGGGAAAATGATGATATTGGCTGTCGATAGAGGAACGAGAACAGCAGCACACCCATAAAATAATGAAGAACACGTGGTACCCCTGAATGCTTTATGACTGGAGACCAATTTTGATAAGAAGGAACTGGGAAATTGTAGTTGTTCTAGGTAGTAAGTAAATTTTGTGAATAGAGCTATGAAGAGTGTAAAAAAGAATAGGTGGGATTATAGGAAATGGTTTAATTGGCGAGTGCGTAAGGTGTTGATAAAATTGGGAGTGGTTCTAGATGCTCAAAATCTTATTTATATTATTATTAATAAAAAAATAACTCTGAAGCATTTTGAGTGCGGAGACTACACCCTCCTTCGAGAGGAGGTCTAGACACACATTTTTCCCTATCCAGGGACTGGAGTTGCCTTTTCAGGCCTTTGTTTCTTCTTTGTCTGTATGTTTTCAATTCAGCAGGGTAAATTGATAGCAGATTTGCGAGGGGTTAAAGCAAGAGTGTTACCACCTTCACCAAACCTTACCTCTGGCCGTAGGTTTTCACCCAAGTAGCCTATAAACGGGAAGCAATCAGAGTGCGGTACCACTAGACTACGATCCACCACGATACATAATTCTTTTAAAAATCATTTATTCTAATTTACGTTGGAAATTTTTGCGATGCATATTAAGATATATGGACCGTATCTTTATATATCAAATAAGGGGAAATGGAAAGATAAGACTTTGCTATTTAAATTAAACGAACAGGGATATTGTTTCAAGTAATGAAGGAAAGTCAGCAGCGAATACAGACGAAAAATATCACCCTTATGGTGCTAATAAATACAGAAAGTTGGTCTAGAAAAAGGTGCGAACTGATATATAACAAAAATAAATAAGGTAAGAAATTTCGAATTTTTCAATTTTATAGTTTCTTATATTTTGAATTTTAAGTATTTGGAAGGTTTTTTTTTTGTGTAAATATGTTCTCAACTGCTGCAAAAGTAGAAATTTTACCGGGTCTTTCAAGATATCTAGTTTATATTTTACCTAACCGAAAAGTGTAATGATGAACGCTCGCGTTTGATGGATTTTAATGGAAGGAGAGTAGAATCACTGATTTTCTAATAAATTTGACGTACAAGCTTAACGAGAAGCATCGGTGCTTCAACTCATTTTGAATATAAAGTAACCTTAATTCGATGCCTATTCCTGCTTTAGTTTTAACATAGTGATGTTGCCAAAATAGCCACGAGGATCTTTATAAACAGCCCTTTCCTTCTGTGTAATCAATCAAATGATCTTTGCACACTTTATCCCGTAATCGCAGGAATTTATCTACCTGAAATAATAGTTGAATTTGGACGAATTCATATAATTGATTCAAAATGTGCAAGAGACTTTTTATTAGAAAATTCAATTTTTTAGCGTTTTAATTGTTTCTTCTAAAATAGTACGCTAGGAGAATTTGGGAGACGATTAGTTTTGAAAGTTGATAGTTGTTCCCATTATTTAGCCTAAAAACGAATAATGAAATAGTTTTATATCGCTTGAAGAACGTAGAGTTTTCGAAAATTTGGAAAGCCGCGCACGAATGGAGCTCTAGCTTATCAATAATGAGAACTGTGAGAGGAAGTGGGAATATATAGGTGTTGGTGAAATGTTTGCAGCGAATATTATTCCCATACGAGTATTATGGTTAATGTTTTGGTAACTGTGTTAATGGAATCGTATGGGAAAATGATGATATTGGCTGTCGATAGAGGAACGAGAACAGCAGCACACCCATAAAATAATGAAGAACACGTGGTACCCCTGAATGCTCTATGGCTGGAGACCAAAAATAACTCTGAAGCATTTTGAGTGCGGAGACTACACCCTCCTTCGAGAGGAGGTCTAGACACACATTTTTCCCTATCCAGGGACTGGAGTTGCCTTTTCAGGCCTTTGTTTCTTCTTTGTCTGTATGTTTTCAATTCAGCAGGATAAATTGATATCAGATTTGCGAGGGGTTAAAGCAAGAGTGTTACCACCTTCACCAAACCTTACCTCTGGCCGTAGGTTTTCACCCAAATAGCCTATAAACGGGAAGCAATCAGAGTTTCGATCGTGGGTCCCGTTAACCCGAAGCCAGTGCGGTACCACTAGACTACGATCCACGACGATACATAATTCTTTTCAAAATCATTTATTCTAATTTACGTTGGAAATTTTTGCGATGCATATTAAGATATATGGACCGTTTCTTTATATATCAAATAGGGGGGAATGGAAAGATAAAACTTTGCTATTCAAATTAAACGAACATGGATATTGTTTCAAGTAATGAAGGAAAATCAGCAGCGAATACAGACGAAAAATATCACCCTTATGGTGCTAATAAATACAGAAAGTTGGTCTAGAAAAAGGTGCGAACTGATATATAACAAAAATAAATAAGGTAAGAAATTTCGAATTTTTCAATTTTATAGATTCTCATATTTTGAATTTTAAGTAGTTGGAAGGGTTTTTTTTTTTTAAATATGTTTTCAACTGCTGCAAAAGTAGAAATTTTACCGGGTCTTTCAAGATATCTAGTTTATATTTTACCTAACCGAAAAGTGTAATGATGAACGCTCGTGTTCGATGGATTTTAGTTGAAGGAGAATAGAATCACTGATTTTCTAATAGCGTCTAGCGTTTAAATTGTTTCTCTTAAGATAGTAAGCTACGAGAATTTGGGATACGTTAAGGACCTTACGATCTTCAAAGCTTTCAATAATTTAGAGACTAGCCTTAGGAGCCCCTTTCCAAAGATAATGTAAAACAACATAATTATTTCAAATACTTTTAGAATTGGCCGAATAGTTATGATGTTATAGCCAAAACAAAATAATTCCTGGGATATCCTTGGGAGAACTTTGGCAATTATATTTTTCGAAACTATATGTAAAAAACTTAAGGGTTTCTAATTTCATTAGAATCGGCCGAATAGTTACAATGTTATTACAAAAAAAATAAAAAGCAAAACGAGGACCGATTGACCTAAATAATGAGATGAAGTCTCGCACCGTACTAAAAATGTATTGTCGCAGAATAGGCTCCCGACGATATACCATAAATAACTTAATTGAGGGATTTTTCTATATTTCGAGTGCGTGGTAATCTGATTGACCGAGGTTAATTCTAAAAGGGGGGAGGGCTGGAGAGGCTTATTTATCTTCAATATGCTTAAGAAGTGAAACGGAGCACAAGGATAAATAATATGGCTACCATTGATAAAATAGTTTTATTAATTAAACTATCAACAACACACAAAAAAATGGTTACATAAGCAGGGAATGAAAAGGGTCGTGAGAATATCTGACTAATCTGAGGATTAAGATTCTGAGAGATTTAAAACGGTAAACAAACAAAAAAAAGATGGGGGAATGGTTCGCTAAACCATTTAAAGCACAGGGTTGCGTTGACAAAAGGTTAAATGATTAAAGGTAATGCCCAGCTTACGCAATTACAAAGTTGTTGTGCAGAGGAAGACGATGCGAAGGAATCTTCGGTCTAACTGGCGATTTCCAGCAGAAGGGTTCTTCGGGAGATTGTCCTTAACCAGGGGGAAGGATTGTCTTCGAGGAGTGAGAGCGAAGTGGGGCTCGGAAGTACGAGCGATCCTTGTGACAGCAAATCGGATATGTTCTAGATAAACAATGGAGGTTATTGTTGAAACCAAGCGTTCTCTTGAAGAACGTTAAAAAGGGGTTAATTAAATTATCCGGACGGGATGTCCCAGGAACGAGAACCGTTTCTTGACGAACGGGCTTGAAGAACAATGGCTGTTCTAACGTTGTTCTCTTTCTGAACAACAGGGCAGGGGGGGCCTTGTTAACTTGGCGTCTTAAAGGGCACTAGCCTTGGCACTCAAGGGATATTGTCCTCTTCTGGACAATAAGGGGTTTCTTGGCAGAGTTCCTAGGTGCACAAGCGAGACCAGATCGGCTTGATGCCTCGCGAAGATAATCTGGATCTGCTTCAATTGGGAAAAGCTATGGTATAAATAGCCGGAGCCATCTCCATGGTGTGGGGGATAATTGAGTGGGGGACTTCGGGGAAATGTCCCGGTGGCGCCTGGGAAAATACCTTATCTGCCCATAAGCCTAATTCAATATGGCGAGATCGACGTATGGGGGCGAAACGGGGGAGTGAACCTCCTTGATTAAACATTGTCTATGATGGGAGATAACGCGCTTCTGCTTCCTCTCACAGGATACACGTGGGTAAGCATGTGGGTAAGCATGGTTAACTGTGATAGCGGCAGAAAAAAAGCGGCTTCAGACCGTTCTATCACACCCCTCCATTCCAAGGGAAGTTGTCACTTCGAAAAAAAGAGAGAAGGGACAACCATAGAGCTCCGTTTTGGAGAACTCACTTTCTTGCACTGACCGTACCTTCATGCACCTAGCTAGTATTACCTCAATACATATGATTATGTTAATCATTTTATTATAGGGGAAACTAACCTTTAATACAAACTTAACCATAAAAGAGACATGGAACAATGAAATAATATAAAATTAGTACATATGGGACAAATGAAATCATACGTAAATTAATGGGTACAAATATATACACATACGAAAAAAAAATAGAAATTGAGCCACAAAATTCAGACATATACATTAACTAATTATATTACAGGAGAATCTAATTTAAGTCGTTCAAGACGGTATATACACACATGGAGATCCTAATCCTACGAATTACAAATTTATCTACACTATTTGGTAACGCATTTCTACTGAGTGCGTCAGCGACCTGATTATCCGAACTTTTTATGTAATTTATCTTAAATTGGTACTCTTGCAAGAGTAGACTCCAGCGCATAATTCGGCCGTTGGAGTGTCGTACATTCCGAATATAGGCCAACGGGTGGTGGTCAGTTCCTATCGGAAATTCTTTTCCTATCAAATACATCTTATCTTGTCAATAACCAAATAATAGCTAGAGCTTCCTTCTCTATAGTGGCATATCTCTTTTCGCGGGGTAATAACTGGCGACTAGCGTATGCAACTGGATGACCCGTTCCGTCATCCTCATATTTAAGGAGTACACCTCCAATGCCCTCGTTGCTCGCGTCGGTCTTAATCCCAAAGGATTTTTCCGGGTTGGGCAACTTCAAAATGGGGGCAGAAATGAGCTTACTCTTAAGCTGGTTAAAATGAGAAACCGCGACATCATTCCAACGTAGTCGATAGGGGAAATTCTTTTTTAAAAGGGTACTGAGGGGCGCTGAAATTGCAGCGAAATTCGGGACAAATCGCCGATAGTAAGAAGCTGATCCTAGAAATGATCTGAATTGCTTCTTAGTATTCGGGAGGGGTATGTCAGCGATTGCCTTAATCTTGTCCTCCTGTGGACCTAACTGGCTTTGTCCTATTTTAAATCCCAAGTATTTTATGGTTTCGTGGGCAAAATGGCATTTGCTGGGGCCAATGGTGAGGTCATTTTCGCGCAGTCGCTCCAAGAGAGCTAATAGGGTGGTTAAATGATGACTCCATTCACGAGTAGTGACGTAGACGTTATCGAAGTAAAAGGAGACATTCGGAAGTCCATCTAACAACCTTCTCATGAGACGGTTATAGTTACTACAAGCGGTCACGAGGCCAAAAGGAAGGCGCTTAAATTGCATTAAGCCTTTCTCAGTTGCAAAGGCGGTATATGCTTTCACATCGGGCCGGAGGGGAATTTGGTAATACGCCTTGCACAAATCAAGTTCTGAGATGAACTTAGCGTCTTCAAAAAGGCGGAGGTTTCGATCTACTAACGGGATCGGCTCGGCGTCGAACACAGTTACCGAATTTAACTTCTGGAAGTCGATGCATATCCGATAAGAGCCATCAGGTTTCTTGACCATGACTGTGAGGGAATCCCCACGTGGAAGATCTTTAGCAGAAAGGAACCCCCATGTGCAGAAAAAGGGCCGGCCTGGACTAAAGTGAAAGCCTACCCCCCCCCCACTTCCACAAGCGGTAGCCTCGAATCGAGTCCCCCACGATTCACCTTTATGCGGGCTAAAATAGCTCTGCCAGAAGATTCGAGGCCCTTCAAGAGTAGAGCTGCTTCCCGCTAACCCCCAACACTGGGGAGAGCCTCGGATATAAATAACGCTTGACTCCCCGGAAGACACACAGAGTTGAGAAGTCTCGCCAGAACCAAGAAGATTTCCCCATGGTTCCAAGTCAAGTGCTAGCAACAAAGCAAAGTAACAGCTGGACTATTTTGTGTATTTGGAATTAGCCCCAGCCAGGAGGTAATTCCACTGAAAGATCGCCCCGAGTGATTTTCATGACTTCTTTCATTAACTCCTGTCGAAGCCCAACTCATTTCGGGTAGCCGAAATACTCTCCCCTGGACCGGAAGTTACTCCCCCCCTTGCTTTTGGAGAACCGTCATCACTCCAACCTCCCACTTTGAAGTTCGAGCGGTCTCACCTCAAGAGCGGAAGACATCCGTAAGCCAACCCCCCTCCCCCCTTCAGTTACCCAATTTAGTTAATCTTCCCCCCCTTCGTTTACTGATGTGATTTTTGCCCGTTAATTCTCTGAGGTAAATTTACCCTTCAATTCTCTTATTAATTTTTTTGTGTAAATAAAATTCTATTTTTGTTCAAGTCTCTTTAAATAACCTTGAACTTTGCCATTGTCCATAATTTGCCTGCCCTCGTTGCACTCTCTCGTTACTCAGCCCGCCTGAACACGTGGCTTTCCGTCCCTTTTGTCGGTTCACTTTCAAGCTAGTGCTCCTCTCCCATAGATATAATATGGTATTGATATAATGTAAGGTCATACCACGACAATGATGATTGGTGAACAATAACTAGAGGTGGAAGGTTCTATTATATCTAAACTAATCAAATTATCGACTTCGGCGTTAAAAGCTTGGCGTAAATGAATCGGCATTGGATAGGGTTTTGAACAGACAGGTTCTAAGGTCGTTAATTTAATATCATGCTCGAAACTAGTAGCGCATCCAGGCTTCTCTGAAATAACGTCGTTGAACTGACATAATAATTCTTGTAGCTGACTCTTTTGATGTGGTGTTAGCTGCGCGTCGATATCCAAGTCAGAGGGTTCAAAAGACTCGCCTGGCAGGGAAGGAAGAGGCTAATTGGCATCAGGTTGGATGCACACTGTCTGTATGACATTAAGGGACTCCGCGGGGTAATCCTCTTCAAGCGCCGATGTATCGTCCAGTGCTACAAACGTATCTCCATGGGCGAGTCGGTGGTACTTTTTCAACAAGTTAGCGTGGTAGAGCTTATCACCTGCTGGGGTACCAATGAGGTAATCTACCGGTCCTCGTACCTCGCGGACCGAGTACGGACCTTTCCATTGGCTCAGTAATTTATTACTCGCTGTGGGAAGGAGCAGGAGTACTTCATAACCGGGCTTAAATTTCTGATCTTCGGACCTAAAATCCTGGTTAAGGATCTCCGAGAATTGGGACGGTATCGGGGTTCTGAGGGAGACGGGCTCCTGGGCTTTCTTCTTAGCTCGGCCTCGAGGAAGGGCGGCCTGGGACACAGGGTTGGAGCTTACTTGAGGGCTCTGTCCTATAAGTATGGAACAAAATTTTATGGGTGCTGAAATGACTTCAGCCCAGTCATCATAATACTGACACTGCAGGTAACATCTAACGACGGGGAATCGGTTCGCCCGCCCAAGGTAGTCGTCTACTAACCCAAATTTTTCGTGGTTAGGGTCCACCGGGGGGAGGGGCTCGTCGGACACAATGAAACACGTGCATCCTGTGTCCCTGACGAGAGTAGATACACGGCAGCCGTTCACGCTGCCCTCCTCAAATTTCAAAGTACCCGGGGAACTTTTATCAAAAATAAAATTCACCTGGTGGCCTGACGGAGGGGAAGAAGTTGATGCTTGGGTCTGCACCACCGGGGAAGCCGGGGTGGCATTAATATGGTGAACTTGGTGGGCTGGTCCGCTTTTAAGCCTAGAATTTTGGGGGCAATTCCAGCTCATGTGGTTTTCTACACCACAGGTGAAGCATATGATTGGTCGCTTCGGGAAGAGTGATGGTGGAGAAATCTTAACGGGAGGTTTGATGTCCCGTTGTTGGTTTAGGGAAAGAAGTTTTGGGGTTTTCCGGGGGCCAGAAACTTCGTCGGCTTTCCTGGGAAGGGGCGCGAATCCTCCCTTCTTTCCGGTAGGGGGATTGGTGAGAATTTCGATTCTCTTTGGGTTATAAATTATGGCTTGCGGCATAGACATCCGCTTCTTTGGTACACTCTTTAAAGGTCTGGCACCGACGATCCTTGACGAACGCGCGAATCTCCGTCGGGAGAGACGCCAAAAATTGATCCCGCAACACGAAGTCTGTTAAGGACTCGTAGTTAGGGTTAAACTTTGAGGATTCTAACCAGAATTTAAAATTCCTCTGAAGAATGTATCCGAATTGACGGAACGTCTGTCCGGGTTTAATACGACTTCCTCGAAATTCTTGTCGGTAGAAATCGGGAGTCATATTATGAGCGGCCAATAACTCAGCTTTTAAGGTGCTGTAGTCAATTGTACACTCAGATGGTAATGATATGAAAATGTCGCGCATTTTACAATTTAAAAGAGGAAGTCATCTTACTACGCCTTCAGCATCCAAATCCAGATTATTAATTTCGAGGATCTTTTCGAAGTGTGCTAAAAATGCTTCGAAATCCTCTCTATCCTTGAAATTGTGGAGCTTAAGTGGGAGATTGGGCGTAGTTTCGGAACGTGAACTGACTGATTGTATTTCAGCCTGTACGCGAGCCATTTCAAGCTCATGGTGAAGCTCAGCTTGTCTTTTCCGTTCCTCTCTTTCTTTTTCTTCTCGTTGGATTTATATGATTCTTTGCCTTTCTTCTCGTTGGATTTCTCCTTCTCTTTGCCTTTCTTCTCTTAACTTTTCTCTTTCTATTCGTTGCTCCTCTTGAACGTATTCAATCAATTCTCTTCCGAAAGTCCCAAGGATTCTCCTTGCGCTTTAAAGATTTCAAACTGAGTCATATTTGCACTTGGGGGCGCAATAGTCAACCAACTAAATTCTTTGCGATAAGAATTATGCCTTCTAGAGAATTGGCCTACCTAAATACGGGCACTGACCTATTCGTGATTAGTTTCTCGACCTAGATAACCAATGACTAAAATAACACAAAAAAACACAAACAAATTATTATAACAGTTCATTGAGCTACTCCAGCTTCTTAAGTTTCAAAAAGGGAATAGCAATCGTTAAAACAAAAGGGAACTACTATACTCTATTATTATAACGAATAACACTATGCTTCACTCGACTGAGACCAGTGTTTGCAAAGATATAGCGTTAAACCTTACACACTTGACACCAAATTTAAATAGTATAGTATATATATATATATATATATATATATATATATATATATATATATATATATATATATATATATATGTCGTAGAATAGGCTCTCGACGATATACCATATATAACTATTCGTTGAGAGAATTATTCTAATATTTCGAGTGCGTGGTAATCTGATTGACCGAGATTAGTCCAAAAGGATGGGATGCCTGGAGAGGCTTATTTATCTTCAATATGCTTAAGAAGTGGAACGGAGCACAAGGATAAATAATATGGCTACCATTAATAAAATAGAGTTTTATTAATTAAACTATCAACAACACACAAAAAAATGGTTACATAAGCGGGGAATGAAAAAGGTCGTGGGAATATCTGACTAATCTGAGGATTAAGATTTGGAGAGATTCAAAACGGTAAACAAACAAAAGAAAAAGGAGGGGGGGAATGGTTCGCTAAACCATTTAAAGCACAGGGTTGCGTTGACAAAATGTTAAATGATTAAAGGTAATGCTCTGCTTACGTAATTACAAAGTTGTTGTGCTGAGGAAGACGATGCGAAGGAATCTTCGGTCCAACTGGCGATTTCCAGCAGAAGGGTTCTTCGGGGGGTTGTTCTTAACCAGGGGAAAGAACTGTCTTCGAGGAGTGAGAGCGAAGTGCGGCTCGGAAGTACGAGCGATCCTTTTGAAAGCAAATCGGATATGTTGTAGATGAACAATAGAGGTTATTGTTGAAACCAAGCGTTATCTTGAAGAACGTTAAAAAGGGGTTAATTAAATTATCCGGACGTGATGTTTTGGGAACGAGAACCGTTTCTTGACGAACGGGCTTGAAGAACAATGGCTGTTCTAACGTTGTTCTCTTTCTGAACAACAGGGCAGAGGGGGGGCCTTGTTGACTTTGCGCCTCGAAGGGCACGAACCTTGGCACTCAAGGGATATTGTCCTCTTCTGGACAATAAGGTGTTTCTCGGCAGAGTTCCTAGGTGCACAAGGGAGACCGGATCGGCTTGATGCCTCGCGAAGATAATCTGGATCTGCTTCAATTGGGAAAAGCTATAGTATAAATAGCCGGAGCCATCTCCATGGCGTAGGGAATAATTGAGTGGGGGACTTCGGGGAAATGTCCCGGTGGCGCTTGGGAAAATACCTTATCTGCCCATAAGCCTAATTCAATATGGTGAGATCGACGTATGGAGGCGAAACGGAGAAGTGAACCTCCTTGATTAAACATTGTCTATGATGGGAGATAACACGCTTCTGCTTCCTCTCGCAGGATACACGTGGGTAAGCATGTGGGTAAGCATGGTTAACATGTGATAGAGGCTGAATCATAGCGGCCTCAGACCGTTCTATCACATGTATACTTTTCGAAATTTCGAAGGCCACGCACGAATAGAGCACTAGTTTATAGATAATGAGGAGTGTCCGAAGAACTACCAATATATACGTGGTGGTGAATTCTTTGGAGTGAATATTTTTCCCTACCAGTGTTATGGTTCGTCTTTTGATAAATGTCTTCATGGATTGTGCATAGGGCACTGCAGAGTGTAAAGAAGATTGCTTCTGATTATACTAAATATCTTACTTGGCGAGTGCATAAATTGTTAAAATTACCTTTATTCTTTATTAATAATACTAAATTATTATTTAATAATAAAAGAAATATCCGATGCAATTAATGTAGACACTGAGCCATCCTTCGAGAGGAGGTCTACACTCGACACTGTAGAGTTGCTATTTTTTAAATTTATGTTATACTGCTCCGAATATAGCAGTTTTGCTTGCCATTTCAAGAAATCGTGTTTATTTTTTACGTTTGATGGATTTTCGTGGAAAGAGAGTGGAATCACTGATTTTCTTACCCATTTTAGGGAAAGGTGGGGCGCCGTAGGACAAGAAAATTTATATAGTTCTATAAATCCTTATATTTAAACAGTTATCATAAAACTCAGTTATTGAAAAGAAACTATTACTATTTGTTATCAATAATCAAATACAAAACAAATCAACCACTTTAATGAAAAAGCTATTTCATCCGAAAAATAAAAAAATATTATTGTGTCACAATGTGCCCCAGGGTGGAGCAGACTGGGACAGAATCTGGGGCTCACTAGGCCGAAACTAGTTTACATTGATGAAACCAAAATTGAAATCAAATTTGTTTTACCAAATGCATTAGGTTTGGAATTGATGGTCTTACTGTCATTGGGGTTGATAGAAGCCATGTCCGGAGTCAGTATAAAGAAAAACGACATTGATTTCTCCATTCTCCGAAGATATGAAATTTCACAGTGCCCTTCATCATCTTTTCCTCTTGTTACTTGGCCCACGTAATATTTCTTGACGTTTGTGTCAAACCCAACGAAAATGTGGTTCGCTATCTAATTGAGGAAACTACATCTTCCCTGTCCATCTCTTCATCAAAGTTGTCAGTTGAACTTCCATTATCATGAAATGGTCTTGGTTCTAGATTCATGACTTGCTTCACATATTTTGCACATGGATTGTCTGTTACTAAGCTTGGTGCAAAATCTGAGTCGACAAAATCATTTTCATCTAAAAGAACTATTCCACTTCTCTCAAAGCCAGCTGTGAAGCTTGATGGTGTCATTGAGCGTTTGACGGCAGTGTCCACTAATGCTTTAATATCATAGAAAGGCCGGATTTTTAGTATAAACTTCTTTGAGCTTTGTATAAAGAAATTGAACATTAGGTTTGTTGAATGCTGTAACTTTGATAGACTGTAGCTCTCCGGAGTTCTTGTGCCTAACGAAGAATTACGCTTCATAAACCCATATAGCCAGTCTATCCCAACCATTTCCTTCTCATGCCATATTTCTGGAACTGTGTTCTCATTCTTTACTGCAACTTCATAAGCCAACACACGCACATTTTTTCTTGAAAGTCCATAATTCATATTGGAGCACATGATAAGATGGTTCTTTAATCACTCTTCCTCATTGTTTGAAAATATTTTGCGACAGCTATAGTTTGGTGTAGCTTCACTGTTTCACCTGCTGAGGCCTTCTGCGCCCTTTATACATATTTATGGAATGTATTACGAGTCGCTCCATATTCATTATCAGCTTCTCTGAGCCTCGGTCCACTTAACACCTTACCCACAGCTTGTTCCATTGATTCTGCAATGAAACTTCCTATTTCAGTGTTCTTTTTTTTTCTATTCTGACCCATACTAGTAGCTGAACCTAAAAAAAAATGATCTGTTTGCTTTAGAATTGTTTGTCTATCCATTAAAAACTACATTTTCATAAATATGTAGGTATATATATATATATATATATATATATATATATATATATATATATATATATATATATATATTTATTTATTTATTATATAATATAATGAACCCTGAATATATATAATATGGGTAAATAGGCCAATTACATGTTTTAGAGTTCAAAATATACTCAAATAAATTACATGTAGAGTGTAGTATACAAATTAATGCACTAAAAGGGTGTGAGGGTATGGAACGTGCATACTCGCATGCCGCCAGACAATCGTGGGAACGAAAGAAATTTATCGTTTGATTTGACCTTCGTCTCCTCTCTCTCTCCCCCCACCCTTTCCCCAAATGCCCGTTTAACTATTGCTACTAATTATTATTTTGGTGTAAAGTAAAGTTTATTTTTGTACGTGTGTTTATTTGTGGCTCCTCCTTTTTGACGTACCCTTGGCAAGACTTTAATTAAAAATCCCTCAGGCTAATTTATTCAACTCTTAGAATTCAACAATCACAAACCTCCCCCCAGTAACAAGTGGGACTTTTATAGTGAGAATCCTGGCCGTGGCACAACCTGCCTCTAACCAACTTTCGCACGTTCAGTAGGAATTAAAGCCTATATATATATATATATATATATATATATATATATATATATATATATATATATATATATATATATATATATATATATATATATATATATATATATATATATATATATATATATATATATATATATATATATATATATATATATATATATATAATTATCGTAGATTGAGTCATAGGGTCTCAATACCATCGACTTAAACAAAAGTGGTGTGTCCAGATCAAGGACTAGAATAATTATTGGAACAGACTATGAGCAATTCTACGACAAAGGGCTAATAGTTAGTGTCGTGGTATACCTTGTGGAACTTGATGTACTTCTTTGATGAAGTAAGCTTTAATCTAAGAGTACTAATTTTGTTGTTTTAAGGAAGAGACGCTTTAACACGTAAGGATATAAGGAAACACACAGGAATTCCCCAAATAAACTTATATTTTGAATTTAACAATTTACTACACAAAAACAAAACATGAACCACAGAAATACTACGAATTTTAAAATACACAAAAAAGACTTCCATTAACTTGACCCTCTAATATTGGCTAAATTCAATACTCACTTCAATATGTAAGAAATAGGCTAAGTGTATCTACTGGAGTTTAAATACCTTGGTTGCTCTGGCGGCGGGTTTGAGTTTGACCTTGAACTCAATGAGCCCCAGACACCACAGGAATCTAGTAGGTCCTTTGACGTGTGCTTCGACCAGATTGTTGGAGGTGGTCGAGATCACAAGGTACTTTGGCGAGTGTAGCAGATGGGGGTCCACACGTTATTCAATGGGGAGGAGGGGGTCTTCAAGGGTGAGAACAATCACGGTTCTTTAGGAGGCACCAGAGTAGGCGGGGTCTCTCTAGCGAGAGTAAGTTGAACTTGGTTCTTAAACCAAGTTAACTTAGAGTTTGGTGTGACCACCGGGTAACGGGCTCGAGGGGGAGCTTTTTTCCTTTGGTACGTAATTACTAATGGGCAAGGGTTCTCTGATTAGAATAAGTTGAACTTGAACAAGTTAACTTAAAGGTCGGTTTGGTAACCAGGAATTAGCTCGAGGATGAGCTTCTTCTTAGTTCCAATCTTCATCAAGGGCGAGACCTATCTCGGCGTTTTGGGACACACCAGAATAGAATAGGGGAGGGGGGGGGGGTTCTGTCGAGAATAAGTTGAACTTGGTTCCTCAACCAAGTTAACTTTTGAGTTTGGTGTGGCCACCGAGTAACGGGCTTGAGGGGGAGGCTTTTTCCTCTTCTTTTCGTATTCCTCAAGGGCGAGGAATATCCCTGGGCTTTAGGACGCACCAGGATATGAGGAGGCTCTCTGACGAGAGCAAGTTGAACTTGAACAAGTTAACTGAACGTTAGGTTTGATAACCAGGGATTAGCTCGAGGATGAGCTGCTTTTTAGCCCCCTTGGTAGCCCTGCCTCTCTTACAGGGGTCTTCGTAGTCTGGCGACTCACGTATTCTACCTGTCCAGTCTTGATAGCCCGGCCTCACTCCGGGGACTTCGTAGCCTGGAGACTCACGTATTCTACCTGCCCAGTGTTAGTAGCCCGGCCTTAATCCGGGGACTTCGTAGCCTGGAGACTCACGTATTCTACCTGTCCAGCCTTGATAGCCTGGCCTTTATAGTCGGAGACTTCGTAGCCTGGAGACTCACGTATTCTACTTTTCCAGTCTTGGTAGCCCGGCCTCTATCGTCGGGGACTTTGTACCCTGGACACTCACGTATTCTACCTCGTTTTTCCCAAGTGTTTGTTATTTATTCTTCGTCACTCCCCTGAGGTAGGGGTAGGAGGGGGGGGGGGTTGTGGACGGGCTCAGGAGGGTTCTTATTCCAACGGTTTTTCTCACCAAGTCTTACCTCGACCCCCGTTGGCCTTCGAGCTTGAGAAAAACGCGTCTGCAATTTCTTACTTGAGGTGAAATTGAATATACACTCGTAAGGAAGATCTGGCCGTTTAAACCCGTACGGATTTTCATAGAGACGAGTGGTGGAGGGCTGTGGTTACGAGCTTGACCCACGTTGCCTGGCCCGGATGTTTTTGCGGTCACCGTCCCGTGTCTCCACTGAGAGAGAACGGGGGAGTGACGATACCCCTACACACCTCCCTTCGAAGAACTTTATGGGGGAGGGGGACTCCCAGGAACTCAAAACAACTAACACAACCAAGTCTCGTACAGCAAAGTTGTATATCTTTAAGCCTTTTCTTACTTTAAGTTTATTTAAACTTGAGCGCACACACGCGCGCGTACACAGGCATTGGTTCGAACTAGACCTCGCGAGCCTACTGGAGGGAGGGTATTTATACAGCCAATGTTGCGGTATGACATTGTATTATATCAATACCATATTATATATATGGGGGAGACACCAATAACTTAAAGGCGAACCGACAAGGGACGGAACACCACGAGTTTCGACGCGCGGAACAGCGAGACAGAGTGCAACGAGGTCAGGTAAAATTTGGGCAATGGCAAAGCTCAAGGTTATTTAAAGAGGCATGTACAAAAATATAATTTTATTTACATAAAAATAAGAGAAATTAATAGGCAAAATTACATCGGTAAAAGAGGGGGGAATTGCAGAGTTATGCATCAGACTCTGAAGTTAGAAATTAATGTATTACAGAAGGAGACGATTCAAATGGGGAAGATTAACTCAAATGGGTTGCTGAAGGGGAAGAGGGGTTGGCTTACGGAGGATTCCGGGTGAGACGTCAGGATGAGGCTTCACGGCTGTTTTCTGCAGGCAATAAACGTGAGGCGAGGGCGCTTGGAGCTTCTGAGCAGGAAGTTAACATGATGACGGCTCTTTAAAAGGAGGGGGGAAGGGCGGTAACGTCCGGTCCAGGGAAGAGTATTTCGGCCACCCGAAAACGAGGGGCGAACGAGGAGGGCTTCGACAGGAGTTGATGAGTGGAGTCGGAAAAATCGCTCGGTAGCGATCGTCAAATGGAATTACCTCACTGGCTGGGGCTAACTCCAACACACAAATAGTTCAGCCGTCACTTTGCTTTGTTGTTAGCACCTGACTTGGAACTAGGGGAATCTTCTTGGGTCCGGGCGAGACTCCTCAACTTTGTGTTTCCCACATGGAAGACGAACCCTAAATAGATCCGAGGCTCCCCCCCGCGTGGGTGGGGGGAAACAGGGCTACTCTCGAATGGCCTCGAATCTTCACGCCGAGGTGATTCTAACCCGCGTAAAGGTGGTCCGTGGTGGACGCGGTTCGAGGCTACCGCTTGTGGATGGGATGGGGGGGGAGGCTTACCAATTTAAGCCTAACCAAATTCTAGAATCTTCTTAAGCGCATGGACATCACTTCCGTGCTGGAAAAGAAATTCCAAGTGGAATTCCCCCACAGCCAACTTACCAAACTCGCAATACAATATTACTTTCAAATAACAAAAAACTTAATTCATCGATTACACAAAACAAAAACAAAAAACAAGCTACTTCCTTACATTTATAAGCTTTTACGAACTTAAATCCTACCAATAACTACTAACACGTAAAATAAATGAAAACATGGTTTTACGCTTATTAGGTACTGACATAACCCTCAATGGTATTTCGTCTCAGCTTATAGAGCGGCTGTACTTTATCGGCTCCTTTGATGTAGCTAATATTAAAATGGTGCTCTGTGACCATTACCTTACCTCGCCAGAGTTGGCCATTCGATTTATGGGGTCTTCTTAAGTAAGTCAAAAAATGGCTGTGGTACTACAACTTATGCGAACTACCCGTATTATGGTACTGGGATACTTTTAAACTAACCCTCATGGCTAGAGCGGCCTGTTGCAGTGGGACATAATTGCTGGGAGGGGGGGGGGCCCATAATCCTCCTTTAACAAGGTACCTTTGGAGATCGAGTTTGTGTTCGATCTAATTTGTTCGTAAACCATTTTCCTTACCGGGGCCTGTTGCAGTTGGGCATAATTGATGGGAGCGTGGGTCCAATAGTTCTCCTTTAATCAGGTACACGCGGAGATCGTGTCTGGTTTCGATCTTTGAGGGTCGAATAAAATTTTCCTTGCGGGGTCGTTAATGGGCGCTGAGCTCACTACGACTTGGAGTATTAGTGGATGCTTCGTGCTGGGGGAAGACTACTGGGGTTAGGGGATACTCATTCTCCTCGTCTAACAACTGAATCGGTTTAAATGGGTGTACCACCTTGACACTTCTATCTTCCTTCGTCACCCCATTTGGCAGAGTTGCATAAATGATAGGAGCGTGAGTTCCATAGTACTCCTTTAACCAGATACACTTTAAGATCAAGTCTGAATCGATCTTTGAGGGTCGAATAAAATTTTCCTTGCGAGGTCGTTAATGGGCGTGGAGCTCACTACGACTTGGAGTTTTAATGGTAACACCGTGGATGTTTTGTTCGGGGAGGAGACTAAAAGGGGTAGGGGATACTCATCTGCGTCTACCACCTGGCTAGTTTTACCTGGGTGTATCGCATTAACACTTCTTTCCTCCTTCCTTGTCAACCCATTTGACTCTGTTCTCTTCGTAGGTAATTCCTCAGGTACACCTGCTTGTACATCTTCCCTAATTAATTCTTTGTCCATCATTACCCCATTTGACTGGGTTCTCCTCGTAGGTTCTTCCTTAGGTACTCCTGCTGGTATCTCATCCCTACTTAATACTTCTTCCATGATTACCCCATTTGGCTGGGTTCTCCTCGTAGGTTCTTCCTTAGGTACTCCTGCTGGTACCTCATCCCTACTTAATACTTCTTCCATCATTACCCCATTTGGCTGGGTTTCCTCGTAGGTTCTTCCTTAGGTACTCCTGCTGGTACCTTATTCCTACTTACTACTTCTTCCATCATTACCCCATTTGGCTGGGTTTCCTCGTAGGTTCTTCCTTAGGTACTCCTGCTGGTACCTCATCCATACTTAATACTTCTTCCATCATTACCCCATTTGGCTGGGTTTCCTCGTAGGTTCTTCCTTAGGTACTCCTGCTGGTACCTCATTCCTACTTACTACTTCTTCCATCATTACCCCATTTGGCTGGGTTTCCTCGTAGGTTCTTCCTTAGGTACTCCTGCTGGTACCTCATCCATACTTACTCCTTCTTCCATCATTACCCCATTTGGCTGGGTTTTCCTCGTAGATTCTTTCTTAGGTACTCCTGCTGGTACCTCATCCATACTTACTCCTTCTTCCATCATTACCCCATTTGGCTGGGTTTCCATCGATGGTCCCTTCCTAGGTCCAGGCCGAGCTACAACTTCCTCGACCTCCATCTGATTCTCGATAGATGCACTTTCGAGTGCGAGCAATCTTTCTTTTTCTTCTCTCTCTTCTCTTTCAGCTTGAGCAAATTCTTTTCCCTCTGTATTCTTCTTTCATCTATTTTTTAAAATCTTTATTCTTCTCTCTTTTGACTCCTTTCCCCTCTTCATTCTTCTTTCCTTGGCTTCTATTTCCGCTTTCACTATTCCGCTTTCCCGTCTGGTTCTTCTTGCTTCCTCTTCTAGTTTTATCTTTATTCTTCTTTCATCATCTTCTCGTTTTACCTTTATTCTCCTTTATTCATCTTCCCTTTCTCTTCTTATTCTGAATTCTTTTGCTTCTCTTTTCAACAGTATTATTCTTCCGTTTGTTTTACTTCATCTCAGTATTCTTCTTTCCTCTGTTTCTATTTTCCACTATATTATGTCTTCCTCTAATTTTATGTCCCTCCGTATTTTCATTGCTTCGCATTCTCTTTTTCCCTCTCTTCTTATATTTTCCATTTCTCTGTCAAAATGTATTATTTCTTCTTCTTCTTCGCTTAGTATTCTCACTTATGACAGGATGTAGGCATCCATATTCTCGCCTTCAAGTCCTAGAATTTAGGCTTGTTGGTTGAATCTTTCGATCGGATCCATTTTGTGTTTGTCCGTCGATTTTTCCTCGCTGTACTCTCAGGTACTTATGCCGCCACTCACCAGGTAGCGCGCAGCCTAATTTATCCTCAATCCCACTACTATGCTGATTGTAATACCACTCTGACAACGAATTTACCACTTGAACTGACAATTACCTTCAGATTGTTTCCACCACTAACTTTACAAATTTTCCTCTCGTCAATTATTCTCTTATTCATAGTATTCCTTTACGTGTTGGCTCTCCCTTAATTAGACGCTGCTGGGTTATTTCTAATAAAAAACCAACAGACCTGACACCACTTTTGTCGTAGAATGCCCCTTTTGAAAACCTCACACCTGACACCACTTTTGTCGTGGTATACCTTGTGGAACGTGATGTACTTCTTTGATGAAGTAGGCTTTAATCTAAGAGTGCTAATTTTGTTGTTTTAAGGAGTAACAAGAAGTAACAAGGAAAGAAGGTACCCTAGAAGACCTTACGATCCATTCAATGAGGGTAACTTTGGACTAGCAGTCGAGCGGGCACATCTCTGCTCAAATGCTTTACGTCCTTTCACGGCCATTTTTCAAGACCCTGTCTAGTCTTGACTTGAACTGGTCAACAGATTCACTGTTGACACCTTCTACTGGAAGTGCGTTCCAACTACCGCAGATACTGTACGTGAAAAATTTTCACACAGATCGCGGTTGTTACGATTCAGTTCAAGTTTGAAGCCGTGATTTCTTGTTCTGCTCTCAACAAGTGTGAAACAATCCCTGTATTCAACATTGTCGAACCCTCGAAGTATTTTGAAAACCTTGATGAGCTGACCACGCAGTCTACGGGTTTCCAACGAGAACAGATCTAATTCCCTTAATATATCTTCATAAATTTTATGTCTGATAGAGGGAATCAGTTTGGTTGCCCTGGCTTGCACGCGTTCCAATCTCGCGATGTCCTTTCGAAATGAAGGACTCCAAAATTGTACGACATACTCCAGGTGCGGTCAGAAAAGTGAGTTGTACAAACACAGTAGAATCTCCTTGTTCCGATATCCAAACTGGCGCTTTATGTAGCCTAGCATCTTTTGGGCCTTTTTCACCGCCTTAATGCACTGTTTCGAGAACTTGAGGTCATTAGTGATTGTTACACCCAAGCTTTTTGCAGTGTCGGTGGATTCAAAAGCAGTGCCATTAAGGATATACTGAGATTGGGGGTTTCTGTGGCCGATATGCATCACTTTGCATTTGCTCACGTTTAAAGGCATTTGCCACGTGTCCCACCACTCCTTAATCTTCCGAAGATCTTCCTGCAGGCAAGCAGTATGTCCATCCTTTGCAACGTTCATACCAAGCTTGGTATCGTCGGCAAATTTGGAAATCTTGGCAACCATGTCATCGTCCATAGCGGTGATGTAGATGCTGAATAGTAGTGGTCCCAGGATAGAACCTTGAGGCACCCCGCTAGAAACGGGCACCCACTCAGAAGCCTGTCCATTCACCACCACCCGTTGCCATCTGCCACATTGCCAGTTCTCTATCCAACCGGCTACTTTTCCGTCTATGCCCAGTGCTCGCACTTTCCGGAGAAGGCGGCGGTGTGGTACCTTATCAAAGGCTATCTGAAAGTCTAAGTAGACCACATTCACCGCCTTGTCCCGATCTTTCTCAGTGAAGCCGAAGTGGAAGAATTCCAGAAGGTTCGTCAGGCATGACCGTTGCCTTCGGAAGCCGTGCTGGGAACTCCTCAGTAGCAGGTTTGACTCTAAATTCGAAGTAATTTTATCCACCATCATACTTTCCATGAGTTTACCGACTATCGAAGTCAGACTTATAGGTCGGTAGTTCGACGGTTGGCTACGGTCTCCTTTCTTGAAGATAGGAGTCACCTCCGCTTTACGCCAGTCTCTAAGAACGCATTCGGTACGGATTGAAACGTTGAAGATTGCGCTCAGGTGTCGTGACACTTTATCTTCACTTCTTTTAACACTTTAGGTAGAAAGCTATCCGGGCCAGGTGACTTATTCGTCATTAGGTCACTGATCTTCTTTTCTATTTCTCCTTCGGTGAAGTCCATATCCTCAAGCTTTTTCCCCGAGTAGGAACTCGTTGGCTGGGGGATGGGACCACACTCTTCAGTAAACACTTAAGAGAAGTAGTCGTTGAGGAGGTTAGCATTTTCTGCATTTGAGTGCTCTAATGTCCTCTCCTCATTCCTCAAAGGCCTAATCGTCTGTTTACATATCCAAAAAACTCCTTGGGATTCTCTTTACAGAATCTCGCCACTCGGAGTTCCTCAGACCGCTTAGCCGCCCTTATGCTGGACTCTACTCTCCTGGATAGCCCCTGGTATTCGTCAGTCACCCGAGATCTTCGATTGCCGGAACACATTTCTCTTCTCCCAAAGCAGTTGGCCGATATCTCGATTAAACCACTTTGGTTGAACAGAAAAACGACTGGGAAATTTCAGAGGGATGAAACGCGATTGAAGACCATTGAATGTGGTTTTAAAACTGTTCCAAGAGTCTTCAACAACATCGCACACTTCTAGCCTCACGTCGGTCAGTCCAGCACGAAAACCTGCAAAGTCTGCTCTTCTTAAATCAAGTGTCCTCGATTTACCAGTTGCAGGCCCTGCCTTCGGGACCTTAACTACAAATCTAATTAGTCGGTGGTCACTGCTACCGAGCTCTTCGCCAACAGAGATGTCCTCAACGATGTCATCCTCAGAGGTGAAAACCAAGTCGAAGATATTGTCTCCTCTCGTTGGCTCTCTCACCCATTGAGTGAGGAACTCGTTGTTCACGAACTCCAGGAGTAGTGCGTTCTCGCCACAGGGTTCTCTGGTTTCCCAGTCAACTTGTGTTTTGAAATCCCCCATGACGATACACACTCTGTCTTCAACAAGTTCTATTAGTAGCTAGAACAGATCTCTGTCCTTTTCAACGAGTTGGGTAGGAGGTCTATAAAGCCCAAGGTCCTGTATTTGGTCGGATACGATGTTGCAATCCGTCGAGTTGAGAGTATCCTTGACATACAAAATTACACCGCCACCCTCTCTGTCCGGACTATCTTTCAGGAAGAGCTGGTAACCGGGAATCGTGAATTCACCTTCAAAATTTCGGCTTGAAGTTTTTATCCACGACTCCGTTATGGCCACTATCTCAGGTTCTTCTGTTGCTACGAGGCCACAGATCTCAAGAAACTTGTTTCGGATTGACCTCGCATTGAACAGAAGAACTTTGAGGGAGTTCCCTAGTGTAGGACTCCCTACGCTCTTCCGTTTCCCGGCTTCTCTGTTTTCGTGGTCACACCCTTTTTGACGACCTCCGAGAAGGTCTAACAGGGAGTGACACGGGCGTGCTGGCGCACGTCCACTTTCGCTCTGTTTCGAACGCTCCTTTGGGTGCGTTCCACGACATCTTGAATTCGGTTGGCGAGAAAGGCCCTTCCTTTAAAGGAGAGATGTACCACGTCCCTTTGGTATAGGTCGTCTCTACCGATAAAGGTACGATAAGCCTCCACGAAGAAGACTCCTTCTGCCGTGCCGAGATCCGCCAACCTTCTGTTCACTGCGACGTTTCTCTCGTGAGCGGTTCGGGATTGACCTTTTCTCGGAAGCATCCATACCACGACACGTTTTCGGGTTTTGATCCCTATGTCATCCACGGCTCCCATCACCGTTTGGATGGTCTTACCACTGAGGCCAACTTTACTCCCTCTGAGGTAGAGGTCGTTGCCACTTACCATCAGAGCAACAACTGAATTCTCAAAAATCTGAGCTTTCTCTGCCTCTAATCTGATGTTGTGATTACCCCGTCCTTGCAGGCAGCTTACCTTCACGCTAGTGCGAAGGCGGGCCGCTAGCAGCGGCTTCAGATCCAGTGTTTGCGAGTCACCAATGAGGGTGACCTTCGGACACTTGGTCTCTGAAGACGGGGTCTTCCCTTGTGGAAGAGGCCTCCCCTTTTCCTCTTTACTCTCCACATTCTTATCCTTCTTTTTCTTATCCCTCTTTTTCTTCTTGTTTATCTGTTTTTCTTTTATTTTTGGTTCTTCTTCTTTTGTTTCAACTTTATTCTTTTTATTTTTTTCTTCTTTTTCTCTTTTTCTCTCACTTCAGCTAGCTTAGCCTCAGATGATGCCGGAATCTCCGCTTGGGTACCAGGGGATTCCGACACGTCAGTGGGCGGCGCCTCTTCTAGGCATCGAATCTGAGCTGCGTGAAGGGCTTCGAGTTTCTCCAACTTTCTTTCAAGGATTTTAGCTCTTTTCTCTAAGGCTCTATAGAGGTCTTTCAGGTTCTTCACCCCTCGCGTCAGTATACAGGTAGTGCAGATACTTTCCGGGCTGCATTTTGAGTAGCAGCCCTCCGGAAAGTCAACGCACCACTTTTCTAACTGGCATGTTGCACAGTTGTGTTTTAAACGAACAGGTCCTTTTTTGCTTGTCATTTTGAGCGCTTTCTCTCTCTCTATCTGAAAACTCGTGTGACCCATCAATGATGAAAAGGGGGGTTGGTGAGTTCTTCTCGCGTGAGTCTCTCCCGCCTATCGATTGGAGAAGTCTCGGATCTTTCAGAAGGCACGCTCCATGTGCTGCTGTTAGTCCGACCAAGTCGTCAAACCTCGGCGTGCCGTGGATCCCAATCCAGCAGTAGTGACGGTCCCCGAAGGGGCCATCGATTTTTCACCAGGTGAACAACGGAGCACGCCCCGTACTAAACTCCTGCTAGTTCCCTTCATGACAGCCAGGATCTCGGAGTAGCTTTAAATAGATATCCCGCCAAACCAAGAGACTCGACCCAAGGCTTTTTATTGGCCTGGCAACCAACCTGCGAACAAAGGGCCATCACCTCGGACCGATGCTGCCAGAGGCATCCGTCAACGGTCACTGGGAATGGTCAATAATTACGCGCCAGGGAAGGGGATAACGGGGCACTACCCTCATCCCATTCATCGTGCCTCAACGCCTAGGACACCTCTAATCCTAGTCTATCGCAACCATCGAGCGCCGATTGGCGTTGTTTATAGAGGTTCTAAAGCCTCTCTTCTGACGCATGAGTTAGCTGCCAGGTCCTTATATGTAGAAAGATGGAAAGAAGGGTAAGAGTGACATGATAGTAGTAAGTTATTTATCTTTGTTTTTGTATAATAAGTAAAAGAGAAAGGATAAAAGTGAAAAAAAGAGGATAGAGTAGAAAAAGAAGGACGCACTTAGTCTGGAACCTCGTTTCCGACCAAATCGACAAGGAAAGCCCTACCAGGGGTACGCAGAAGAGAGGTACCCCAGCCGACATAGCTCGAAAAGTCAGAGGTACGCACAAGCTCTCTTCCCGCGACAAGGGGGCGTCACCCCTCTCACTCTACTTTCTTCTTTTTCTTCTTCTTCTTCTTCTTCTTCTTCTTCTTCTTCGAGAGAGAGAGAGAGGAAGAGACGCTTCAACACATAAGGATATAAGGAAACACACAGGAATTCCCCAAATAAACTTATATTTTAAATTTAACAATTTACTACACAAAAACAAAACATGAATCACAGAAATACTACGAATTTTAAAATACACAAAAAAGACTTCCATTAACTTGACCCTCTAATATTGGCTAAATTCGATACTCACTTCAATATATAAGAAATAGGCTAAGTGTCTCTACTGGAGTTTAAATACCTTGGTTGCTCTGGCGGCGGGTTTGAGTTTGACCTTGAACTCAATGAGCCCCAGACACCACAGGAATCTGGTAGGTCCTTTGACGCGTGCTTCGACCAGATTGTTGGAGGTGGTCGAGATTACAAGGTACTTTAGAGAGTGCAGCAGATGGGGGTCCACACGGTATTCAATGGGGGGGGGAAGGGGTCTTCAAGGGCGAGAACAATCACGGTGCTTTAGGAGGCACCAGAGTAGGCGGGGTCTCTCTGGCGAGAGTAAGTTGAACTTGGTTCTTAAACCAAGTTAACTTAGAATTTGGTGTGACCACCGGGTAACGGGCTCGAGGGGGAGTTTTTTTCCTTCGTTACGTAATTCCTCATGGGCGAGGACTGAAGTCGCGGAGGGGGTCTTCTTCAAGGGCGAGGATAGAGGAGGAGGGTTTTTCTGGCAAGAATAAGTTGAACTTGAACAAGTTAACTAAAAGGTCGGTTTGGTAACCAGGAACTAGCTCGAGGATGAGCCTCTTCTTAGTTCCAGTCTTCCTCAATGGCGAGGCCTATCTCGGTGTTTTGGGATACACCAAGATAGAAGGGGGTGACATCTCTGACGAGAATAAGTTGAACTTGGTTCCTCAACCAAGTTAACTTATGAGTTTGGTGTGGCCACCGGTTAACGGGCTCGAGGGGGAGCCTTTTTCCTCTTCTTTTCGTAATTCCTCAAGGACGAGAAATATCCCTGGGCTTTAGGATGCACCAGGATATGAGGAATTTCTCTGACGAGAGTAAGTTGAACTTAAACAAGTTAACTGAACGTTTGGTTTGATAACCAGGGACTAGCTCGAGGATGAGCTGCTTCTTAGCCCCCTTGGTAGCCCTGCCTCTCTTGCAGGGGCCTTCGTAGTCTGGCGACTCACATATTCAACCTGTCCAGTCTTGATAGCCCGGCCTCTATAGTCGGGGACTTCGTAGCCTGTAGACTCAGGAATTCTACCTCGTTTTTCCCAAGTGTTTGTTATTTATTCTTCGTCACTCCACTGGGGTAGGGGTAGGAGGGGGGAGGGGCTTGTGGACGGGCCCAGGAGGGTTCTTATTCCAACGGTTTTTCTCACCAAGTCTTACCTTGACCCCCATTGGCCTTCGAGCTTGAGAAAAACGCGTCTGCAATTTCTTACTTGAGGTGAAATTGAATATACACTCGTAGGGAAGATCTGGCCGTTTAAACCCGTACGGATTTTCATAGAGACGAGTGGCGGTGGGCTGTGGTTACGAGCTTGACCCACGTTGCCTGGCCTGAATGTTCTTGCGGTCACCGTCCCGTGTCTCCACTGAGAGAGAACGGGGGGGGGGGGGGGGTGACGATTCTCCTACAGTTAGTTAGTAATTTAGAACTTCGTGTCAATCGGGTTATGGCCAATTATATTATTTGCACACCTCTGTCAATCATGCTACACAATATAAATAAAACAAAAATACATACTTAGCTAACTCATCAGCATTTAAGCCTTGTCAGTTCTAAAATAAAAAATATACTATACATCAATACATACAGCAAAATATCAGTAAACAAAAATATATACAAAAACAAAATTATATTTAAATTCAATTAAACAGCTGGCAATTACAAAATTATATGAATTCATTTAAATAATAAATTTCAAGGTAAAAATTCCATTCTACAGCCAATACAGTCTAAAAACAAATGTTAAATTGTTGGTAATTTAGGACGACGATATTGCCGCATACTTTAAAAATTTTTAGCCGCCAATGTTTATGTTTTTCAGCGGAAAAATTTTGGGACGAAGTTTGTTTCATTCAAACGCGCATGAATATGCGCGTTTGAATCATAGTTCAAATCTACAAGGCGCCATTTTTCTATTCATTTAAAAAATCCCAGAAATTAACTTACTTTATTTTGGGGGTATAGCTCGGAAATAGCGACGAGGAAGTGATTTTGAAAAAAAGTCCCACTTAAAACATTTGAAATATTGGCGATTGCTCTCGCCGGTCTCAAAATCACGTTTTCGCACATTTTAAAAGAAAAATTATCTTGGATCACTAACGCTTGACAACACTCTTCGCAATTAATTTGAACTTTAATTAAATTATGATCGGGTAAAATTGTTATTAATTTTTCTCGATCTAAAAAAACCGCAAGTTCGAGAATATTTTTAGGTCAAGTTGCAGACAAAGAATCCATGTTAAAACTGAAACTCCGGCATAAAGGATCGTCTCTCGTCCTCAAAAACTAGTTCCTCTAAAAGATCTAGCTATTTTAAAATGTATAAAAATGATAAAAATAGTCAAAAGGGGCAAAAAAATAATGTCTGAAAAAATAAATATACTGTGATTAAAGTGATCTTAAATGCAATAATAAAAAAAAATCATTATTCATTCATTGATGCCATCAGCCTTCCCCCACGAGTCGCAGAAGCGATGATGTAAAAAAAAAAAACCGTGAGAATTAACGTTAGTTGCGTTATTTTATAAAGGATCACAAAATGAATGAAATCTCAGGGTCATCGCAGGGCGCCCCCCACCCTACGAGCCGACCCTCAAAATTAGTAAAAGATTTGAAACATATTGGAACATGGACGAAATATTATGCAACCAGGACCACAGATCTTCAGGTTTACCAGAAAACCTACAAAATTTTGAAAAATAACCTTTTCAGAATTACATAAATAAATAGTTATTCCTATGTAATTCGATGAGCTGAATAATATTGCTTCTATAACTTCTTTTGATTAGAAGGCTCTCAAACCTTGGAAATGACGGTGCTATCTTTGTCTTAAATTACCCCATTGTTTCCTTCACTTCCAATAGTATATAATATGTACCAAATGATGTAAAAATTCATTATAATGTAGTATAAAAATATAATTTCTACCCCTACATCATAATGGAGCACAGTGGGACGCTGTCCCACTGTGCCCCATCTTTAGTGTTCCATATAGAATTTTCAAACAAAACGTTAGTTACACAACAAATCATATGTTTTCTTCTTAAACATAGATTATGTAACTAAGTTGTACAATAAATATGGAACCAGAATAGCAAATTTTCTATTATCTCTAGTTTGCTTTTCTCTGAACTTAGTGGATTTCTGGTCACATACATTTTCCAGTGCTTTTGCCACTGTCCTTTCCTGTTCGTGAAGGCTCTTTCTGCTCCAACCTCTACTTGCAGTAGGAGCTAAGTTCCAAGGGTCGGTCATAAGCTTCATCTTCTGTTTGTGATGAACAAAGTAATTTGTTCTGTTTCCAGTAGCACTAGAAGCCCACTTTACACAGACGACCTAGTAAACCACCATTGTGCAATAGCTCTCTTTTTAAGGTCGCTAGAGAGGTCTAACTTGGTATCAATGCAGCCAGTGGATGGGATACTTCTCAGGGATTATCCTTCTCTTCTCAAAACTTTTTTATGCGTTCTTTTTCGTCGCCACCGCTATAGGCAATTCGACCCCTATCCATATATATATATATATATGTATATATATATTTCCGGAAATCCCATACAGATAAAGGAATCAGAGAGGTTTTTAGCCATCATTGTTGCTGAAAACGTTTCATGGAAGCCTTAAATTTCCCAACTCATTACCTCCAACCAGTCAACTGTCTAACCTGTTAAGCCATCTTTCCTATACTACATGGACGCTGACCGCTGACCAACACACGTTGCTGCTGTTCTACAATCTTTGCCTTAGTTTAATCCACATTCGACTTTAGCTCTATTGTGCAAAAAGCCGATTCAGTTATTAAACGGGGTTACAGGGGCTTTTTCTCTTCTTTATTAACTCGTAGCAGAGTCTTTTGTAAATGTTTTCTCCACATTCTCTAGCTGAAATGCTGCTCCGCCAGCATTCAATAAACGTTGTGATATCGCTGAAGGCCGCCCACTGGACTTTATCTTCAGAGTCGTAGAACAATTCAACGGCATGTTTACAGTGAGTGAGTTAGGTTCCGCTCTCGCTTCGTGCGTGGACACCACCCTTGGACACAGGGTATCCTCCCAGACTCCTGGCGAATGACTACTGTGCTCGCCTTTTGCAAACAGGGGAGAGATCATTCTACTCTGGCTGAATTTTGCCAAATCTTTAGACCCTCTTTCGTGTGCAAGTTGATGGAGAAATTGAAAAATGTTAGATAGGACTTTTTTCTGGACAGCAGAGGCCACCTGTCTTCCACACAGTGTGACTCTCCACACGATGGGGACGCGGGGCCGTTTTCCAATCGTTATCTCGAAGTTTTTGCTAGATCATCGATTCCGCGTGTGAATGGGAGGAGCTGTATCTGGATAATTAAGCAGAAAGAGGGTGTCCATTAAGGAAGTGTCCTCAATGTCACACTCTTTTCCCTCACCATCAACAGCATCACCTCAGTGCTGCCGGAAGATGTTCTCGCTACGCTAGGCTAGGACTATCCTTCGATCTCTTTTACTGCGGTCCAGATGCTAACTCTTGAGCGTCCACTATAGCAGACATTAAACCGCATCTCTCGCCATGCCGAAGCACATAGGCTTCGGTTTTCCTTGGCCAAAACTAAGGTCGTGCACTTCTGCAGTCAAGTACGGCTCCACACTGACCCGGACTCGTTTTCGCCAACGCCTCACCTTGGAGGCTCATATTGTCAGTTTAAGGGTCTCTTATACCCGCGTCTTGGACATTACTCGCTTCGTGACGTTCATCAACTGGGGTGCTGATAGGGCTACTACATTGCTTTTCTATCGATCATTTATTCGTTCAAAGCTTGGCTATGAATGCGAGTTTTATGCATCCGCAGCCGAGCGGGTATTGCGGAAGGTGGAAACGATCCATCGCCCCAGTCTTCATCTGGCACAAAATGCCTCCCGCCTGTCCCCCATTGAAAGCCTACTTGTTGATGCTGGAAAAAAGCTACTCGCTCCGCGCCGTATACGGTGCATTATTCTCCTGCTCGCCCGAGCCCGGCGCCTAACTCAGTAGCCAACGGCTCTCACTGCATCCGTAGCCGAGCTCGATGGGGCCTTTGCCGCCGAGGTACTTTAGTCATACCTTAATTTTTTTAGGTTTAGGGGTAAGAAATTCCTTCGACTGCTCGATGTAGCTATCGGGCCGGTGGATCCTCTTGTTATGTTTATGATGCCACCCAGGAAGGTACCTCTTGTGACTAGTTTCGCCACGACATAGCTCCCATAGCTTTCAAAGCGCCGGGAGTATTACGTGCGGCCTTTTGGATTTGGAGCACACTTCGTGTCAGGATGGATCCTTGCAGGTATATAGGGATGGCTCCATGTCACAGGACGGGGTAGGCTTCCCCGCTGTATTCCCTCTGTTTGAATTCAGCATGGATCTACCTAGCACTGCGTCTGTCTTCACGACCAAACTGGTTGCAATACA
>OZ018329.1:104030420-104150420 GCA_963969495.1 Ceratothoa steindachneri
CTTCGAGCGAACAAAGGATCGATAAAAAAGTAAGGCGGTAGCCCTATCAGCGCCCCAAGCGCTGAACGTCACGGAACGGAGAATGTCCATGGCGCGGGTACAAGAGACCCTAAGGCTGCGAATATGAGCCTCCCAGGTGAGGCGTCGGTCGAATACAAGACCAAGGAAACGGTGCGACTCAACCACATCCAGGCGCACCCCATTAAGAAACAAATCTGGGTCGGGGTGAAGCCGTGGATGGCGGCAGAAGTGCACCACCTTAGTCTTGGCCAAAGAAAACCGAAACCTGTGCGCTTCGGCATAGTGAGAGACGCGGTTCAATGCCTGTTGGAGTCGACGCTCCAGAGTTGGCATCTGGGCCGCGCCAAAAGAGATCGAAAGGTCGTCCACGTAGAGCGTAGCGAGAACATCTTCCGGCAGCACCGAGGTGATGCCGTTGATGCTCAGGGCAAAGAGTGTGACACTGAGGACACTTCCCTGCGGGACACCCTCTTCCTGCTCCTTTGGGCCGGAGAGAGCTCCCCCCACCCGTACGCGGAATCGACGATCTCGCAAAAATTCAGATATAAAAATTGGGAGGCGTCCCCTCGCCCCCATCGTGTGGAGAGTCTCCATGATACCGTATCGCCATGCGGTATCATAGGCCTTCTCCAGATCAAAAAACACCGTGGCGTAGTGCTGTCTACGAAGGAAAGCCTCGCAGACGGCACTTTCCAGTCGGAGCAGAGCATCCGACGTGGAGTGGAACTTACGGAAGCCGCACTGTGCAGAAGACAGATGGCCTCCGCTGTCCAGGAAATAGGCTAATCTAACATTTACCAATTTCTCCATCAACTTGCACACGCAAGAGGTTAGAGAGATTGGGCGGAAACCGGTCGGAGTAGAGTGATCTCTCCCCGGCTTGCGAAAGGCGAGCACAGTAGCGATTCGCCAGGAGTCTGGGAGAAGACCTTCCACCCAGATCCTGTTGAACAAATCTAACAGAAAGGCCATGCCTCGCTCACCCAGGTGTCGAAGCATGGCGTACGGGACATCGTCCGGACCATGGGCGGTGTCCGCGCACGAAGCGAGAGCGGAACGCAACTCACTCACAGTAAACTTGTCGTTGAAGGGTTCTCCGCCTCTGGAGGTAAAGTCCAGCCGGCGGCCTTCCGCGACATGACGACGTGCATTGAATGCTGGCGGAGCAGCATCACGGCTAGAGAATGCGGAAAAAGCGGTCGCTAAGGATTCCGCCACGGACGCGGGGTCCGAGATTGCGGTCCCATTCTCCTGGAGAACGGGAGGGGGGTCCTGCGAGAACTTGCCCCGAATCCTTTTGACTCGCTTCCACACCTCAGCTAAAGGGGTCTTCCCGTTAAGTGAAGACACGTATGCCCGCCAAGAAGAGCGGCGGGCGTGCTTCGAAATATACCGGAACCTAGCCCTAGCCCGACGAAATTCAGCGACAGTGAAATCGTTCGGGCGGCGCTTATAGCGCATGTAGGCATAACGCTTCTGTTTGAGGGCCGTCTCACACTCGGCCGACCACCATGGGAGTGGTCGGCGTGCAAAACGGCCAGACGTCCTAGGAATAGTAGTCAGGCCTACGGCGATGAGGTTGCCGGAGAAGAACTCAACGGCCTCATCTACCGACCTAAACTCCTCGACTGAGATAGAGAATTCAGTCATTTCCTGAAATGCAGGCCACCGCGCCCGCGCCAAGCACCACCGAGGTGGTCTCTCAGGCGGCAGTTGCCCTGAAAATGATATTTGAATGGGAAAGTGATCACTACCATGGAGGTCATCGACCACCCCCCAATCAAAATCAGGCTGTGCATCTGAAGAGCACAAAGATAGGTCAAGGCAAGAAAATGAAGCGGTTCTCGGACAGTGATGCGTAAACTCATCCACGTTTAGGACACCCATCTCAAGCTCTTCGATCAGATCGGCAAGGACTTGTCCCCTGGGATTTATGGAGTAATCTCCCCAGAGAGGATGCCTGCCGTTCAGATCTCCAAGCAAGAGATAGGGCCTCGGCAACCGTGCCACGACGCGGCGAAAGTCCCCCGCGTCGAAGTCAGCTGACGGTGGAATGTACGCAGAAATGATAGTATACCTCCTATCCAGGTGCAGCTGCACAGCCACTGCCTGAAAGGAGGTATCTAAAGAGAAAGGAAGAACGGAGACATCATGCCGGGTGTAAACCGCGCATCCCCCAGCCCGGCCATCCCGCGGTGGTGGGGTCGCAAGACCCTTATACCCCGGGAGGGCAGGCAGCGGGCACGCGCCTAGCATGGTCTCCTGCAAAAAAATAGCTAACGGGGAACGGGACGAGACGACCCTCCGCAGCTCCTCCCAGTTGGCCCGGAGTCCACGGCAATTCCATTGAAGGAATATGCCCTCCAGGCCTAGCTCGGAGGAGACGCGGGGGCCCTCCTCGAATTGAAGACCCTCACGGGAATGGCCGTACGCTTCCCGGGGGCAGAACCCCGGGCGCTGTTGGCCGGACAAAGCGCTGTCGCCTTCGAGGACTTATTGGGGGAGGTTGGGCTCGCCATGCGAGTCTTTTCCTCCCTCCGCCTCGAAACCTTAGGCGGGCGTTGCGGCCTGGGAGGCGGGGGGCCCTCTTTTCGAGGAACCACCGTCTCCGAGCCACTCGCTCCACCTCGGGGCGTGGGCGAAGGGGCCGAAGCTCCTTTGTTGCTGTCCTCCTTTCGGGGAACAGCTTTAGGAACCCCGGAAGATGGCCTAGCGACCATCTTCAGGGGTGTTGCCTCCTGTGAGTCTAACGACTCTGTGGAGGCGCGTGGCCGTTTCGCCTTACGGGAAACGGTCACGCTGGGGGAAGAGGGGGGAGCCCTGGTATTAGCCGGGGCTGGGTGTGAACCCTTTTTGCCGCCAGCTCTACCAGGGGAGCGCCCGGGTGTAGTAGAGCCCGCAGAAGGGCTCCGAATGGGCGCGGAAACAACCGTGCTCGTTGGCCTGGATGGGCCAGGAGCAGAGGGTGCTTTTCTAACTATTGAGGCATATGACGTCCCAGGCAGAGCCGGGCGCGCCAGGACCAAGTCCTTAGCCTCGCGGAATGAGAGTCGATCCTGGGCCTGAATGGCCAGGATTTCTTTCTCGAGGAGATATGCACCACATTGCTTCGAAGAAGCAGGGTGCGGCTCTCCGCAATTGACACACTTGGCCACACACGATTTGGACTTATCGTGTGCGACCTTGGAGCAATTTACACAGACTTCGGGTGACCCCGATTTTGCACGTCTACATGATCGATTCGTGTGGCCGAAGCGGTGACAGTAATAGCACCGCCGCGGCAGTGGCACGAATGCCTTCACGCGGTAGCGGTACCAACCGGCACGCACCGACTCAGGGAGCTTCTCACAGTCGAACGTGACGAAGAGTGTAGGGGTGGGTCTCGAGGCCCCTCCCTGTTTTCTCATCACACGTTCGACCTTGACCGCCCCATGGTCGGCCAGCTCTAGGGTGATGTCTTCTATGGAGTAGTCAACGAGTTCCCTCGCATAAACTACTCCTTTTACAAAGTTCATGGTAGAGTGCGGCGTCACACTCACCGGGGTGCCATGAAGTGTCCGAAGAGCACTTATCTTGGCCGCCTCGGCGGGATTCGCCGCATTCGCCAGAAGGCTCCCGTCCGAGAAACGGGTTACCTTCGGCTCTCTACCAATTGCACTAGCTAATCCTCTCCTCTGATGGATCATGTTGCCCTTGGACAACATGGTGCCATCAGTGGAGCGAATAACGAGGAAGCGTTTGAAGCCAGCGGGCTCGAAAACGCCAGGTAACCTCTGAATGAGGGGCCCCGATGTCATCGAGGCTCCGCCCTGTGCACTCTTGGTCTTAGTCAGGGGCTCCGCACACGAGGGGGTAGAGGGGCCGGATGTGCCGATCTTGGCTTGGTCGCCTACCAAAGTGGCAGCAGACCCATCCGTCCCCGCAGCCCCCGCGGATGGAGAGGAGCCCCGAGTCTTTTTCGTCTTTCTTGTCTTTTTCTTCTTTTTAGGAGAGGAGGGCGGGGAATGAACCCGCTTTTCACCCCCGCCGGTAGAAGCCCCCAGGCCAGATGGACCGGCCTCAGCCAGGTCCTTCTCTGAAAAGGAGAAGGTCCCGGTGGGCGCAGGGGATTCATCCGGAGGAGATCCCTCCCCTCCTTGTCCTGCCTGAGAATCCACAGCCGTTTGATGAGGACCTTGCATAGGGGCGGATTCGGGTTCGGTGCTTGGCGCCAAGCCCGGATTCCCCCCCATGGAAGGCCCTACCTTCTGAGGCTGGTTTTCCTCAAGGACCATGTCTATCACAGGAGGGGCCTCCAATTGGCCATCCCCTCCCAGGACATCGCAGGTCCCCTTGGCAGCGTCATAAGTCTTTAGTGGGGAGGCACAGGCCTTGACCCCGGCAAGGTTTAATATTTTTGCCAGCAGGTCTTTTGAGGGAAGCGACCGAAGGGGCCTGGCTTCCCTCTCCCCCCTAAGGGGGTTTGCCCTACCGAGCCGCTTTGATGTGGAGCGGCTGGCTAAGGGTGGCCTGCTGGCTTTCTTGGCAGTCCCCTTAGAAAGCATAGGAGGGACTGCCGCTGGAGATAGGGAGGTGCCCGAAAGCACCTCCAGAGAAGGGGGTGAGGGGGAGTCCCCTACACCCGTAGGCGTAGGAGAGGAGTAAGCCTCCTCTCCGGTTAAAGAGGTATGGAGGGTCCCCTGCGCAAGCACAGGGGGGGGGACCTCCATCTTTTCTGTGGAGCTGCACGAGGGCGGCTCCGTTGTTGTTATAGGGGGAATTAAGGGGAGATGTTTTTTTTTTTCATCATTGGGCATGGTGACCCTCTTTGTTTTACGGGACGCAATCGCTCACCACCTCTTGCAGTAGCCCGCACTGCAAGAGGTGCTTTCAGGCCCGGCAGAGCCAGGCGCCGCCATTTGGGACCACCCCTCCCGCCTGGTGGCCTGGCAGTCCTTCGGCATGGCGGCTCCACCTTGAACACGGCGTAAAACGGATAGATTTTGAAGACGAGAGGAAAAGGGATGTGAGGAAGGTATGGGTGGGGATGAAGCAGGTTGTTAAAAGCCAACCACCCCAGACCGGAGCTCAGGGGTTAGGGGACATTGTCCCCTCCCCCCTCAGCCCCGATCCGGGACGATTGGCTGAGAAGAAGGTCAGCTTCTACCCTGTGAAATTAGAGGCTGACCAGAGAAAGTTGTGGGAGAGGTTGTATGAAAAGCGACGAGGTAGGATAGGAATACAGGCTATCTGAAGGAAGGAAGAGAGGCTAAGCTGGGGCCGGACGTGGCGCTGGATCCCGTCAGCACGGCGGCCAGGATGGCAAATCGCCGCGCCCCTTACGGGGTATATTTGTTGAAGACCATGGCGTATTTCGCCTTAATTAATTTCCTTTGGCAACTTTCTCTTCTTCTAACTATTTTTTTTTATTTTATCTTGTAGATGGTGGATCACTTGTTCTGTATTCATCTCTCTTTTAAATGAATGTGTTTGTTAAAAAACAAACTAAATTGCTAAGCTTTTGATCTTATTCGATCACCTTCGGAGCGTTTTGATATGTTCTTGCCTCCTTTACCGATGTAATGAGTGGAGTGAGGATCTGACACAGTGAAATAAAACGATTTTTTTGGGGTATTTATTCCGCCTAGGTTGAGCGTAAGTTGCCAAAGGAAATTAATTAAGACGAAATACACCATGGTTTTCAAAAAAAATTTGCATTCAAGAAAAACTGCTACCCAACTACACTAGTATATATATATATACATATATATATATATATATATATATATATATATATATATATATATATATATATATATATATATATATATATATATATATATATATATATGTAGGTTCAATTGTGCGGTATTGCATTCTTTCCTTTTTCGCTTAAAATTTATGTCCATTGACTGTAAAACATTTTTTTCAAGATGGAATTTTATTCACCTATTATGGACTAAAGTATATGGAGCGTCAAGAATGTATATCAAACTATTCATAGTCATATACAATTCATCTCCTTCAAATTATCCACATTTTATTTTATTATGATTCCAAATCATTGTAAATTAAACGTTAGAAAGACGTCTTTACATGACATCAGAGGCGACCTTGAGACTAATCAACTTAGATTTTCTCAGTTCTCTTGACCTTTGCTTTAAATTAACAGTGGTTGCCAGAGTTGTCATTATAACAGAATTTTCTGTAACCCCAAACTACCTCTTCGTTCTACCAAAACAGAAAAAGTTGAAAACGTCAGTTGCGAAGATAAAATAAAAATAACATCTGCCTACTTGTATGAATGGAATTATTAAGAACCAAATATGAAGCATAATCCATTTGATAATGAGTGTACAGCTAACTTTTCAAATTCAATATTGTCCAGCATTATCAAAAATTGCAGCCAAGCCTCAGCCACAGCATTCCAGAGGACCAAAACATCAAAGGAACAAGAGCATAAGGCATATTATTCCGCAGCATACCTCATCCTCAAGTCTTTCATTACATCGAAGTGGTGTTCTTTTTAAAGAAGAATATAAATCTGTTTATGGAAGAATACTTTTTACTCTACGCATTTTCATTGAATTTCAACTGACTCTTCTGTTTTGTATTATCTCACATTGAAAGGCCGAACTTTCAAAACAGTTTATTTTTTATTCAACTTTCGAGAAACTGAAAAGAAAATTGGTTCAAACATTTCTATGGGTCAGACCCTATTTTTACACTTTTCCCTGAAACCCACTATAATATTTGTAATTTAGTAAATGTTATTGGAACAAATTGTTATGACGATATCTTTCCGCAAGAAGCACTAGATAAGAGTCCACGAAAGGTTAGAGATTTTAATAATGCTGATATTGATATCTCAAAGAAATTTCTCTTAACTTATAACTTGGTATCTTTTTTTATTATTCCTGAATTTTAAGCAGTTTATTTTAACTACTTAGTATATTTATTTGGTTCTAATTAATTTTCATTTTAGTTTACTAATCTTCCTAGTTTTAATTTGAACGATGAATTACTGGTAAAAAGATTAACGAACGACAAAGTCTTTCGATGTTAACATAGCGATCCTTAAAACCACAAGACCCAAATCCCTATTTTCTATATATTCAACCTTATTGTGAATTCACATGATTTCGATCTCAGGCTTCTCTCCTATCAATAGCAGTCATTGGTCTAAGCTTTTCAAGTGATTTATTTAGCAATATGTATTAATTGGTAAAAACTTAATAAGCCCAGGCCATTTGCACTAATTCGATGAATATAGAAGTCAGTAGGACATTGGACTCTCTCTCTACACATTTCAATTCTATTCTTGACTGAAATCGTCTTTTCAATTAGTTTGGTAAGATTGTCTAATATTTTGGATGAATGTTGACTGTGTGTTCGGTACAAAAGAAAGACATATAAAGAACACTTGATTAGATCATGGTATAAAATTCTAAATTAAGTTTATGGTAAAGTCAGTCTATCCTCTTTAGCAACCACGCTGAATTTGTATCCAGGTGAATAGATGGCTACCATAGAGGCAATATTACCTATTTATAAAAAAAGATAAATAAGGAATAGAGAGCATAATAGCTAGCATCAAATATACATAAATCGTAGCCTTTTCTTTCAGGAAAAGATTGAGTGAGCTACAATACAACTGAATGACTCATGGACCACACTTTCTTAAATACTTACCTAACAATTTGGAAGCGTATTAGGACAGGCAAAGGGAAGCTCTCTTGCTTGGACAAAATCGCTTGGAAAATAAGAAAAGTACAAAAACACCCCATATAAATTAAGTTTAAGCAATATAAATATTCTCCGTGCTAAATTCTCCTACTAGATTAACATAAGAGTTCTCTAAGTAATTATTGTAATCAACAATCATTTTGTCTAACTTTGACTTGTGGGACAATATGAAGCGCTGGCTGTTCACAGGCATCTCTTACACGAAATGTGACTAATTAAGACTGAAAAAGAGGAACAGAGTTGGTATCAAAGCGAATCAAGTGATTACTATGGGTAAATAAAACGCCTTATATGCATCCTACCTGTTAACACATTTGGACTAAACTGATATGGAGAGATTTGCGGTCTAGCATACCGATTATAGAGTGTGCTACGGTAGTTCCAGCTTATTTTAGTTAGATTTATGTAGTCGTTATTTCTCATAAAATCTACGAAAATTATTATTGAAATAAAAAAATTTGTCATTAAAAATAAATGAGATATTAATAAAGAGAAAAGGGATTGGAGGCAATGGGATTAGAATGCATCTAATGCACCCAAAATGCATTGCCTTTCTCATAAGGAGTAACCATTTGATATAAAATAGATTCTTATCCACAAATGCAAAGTCCTATTATTTCCTACCTACCTCGTTTATTTGGAAAAATTTTAACTAGTTGCTTACTAGTTTATTGCCAAAAATCTATGATGGCATTGCCACTATGGTAGGTAAACGGGTCGGTTATAAGTAGTTCAAGGAAGATTGGTCCATGTGACGAGTTTCCTAAATGAAAATTAATATAAATTAAGATTGATTCAAGTGTTGATTCGTCAACGTCTAATCTTAATGCATATTTTAAGTGTAGGTCTTTAACCAAACGCATTTTAATTAAGCCCTCTCAAATTCTTTCCTAGTCGGTGCCTATTAAAATAAACATCCAATTTCTTTCTAAGTTTATCTCGGCTGGTATTTGTCACATCAACTATAATATTATGATGTTATAATATTCTGTAAGATAAAATGACCTGGTTTTCTACCTGTTGCTGCAAGTTATGGACAGGGAGGGAGGGGCTTAGAATAATGTATAACGACATCGGAAGAAGTTGGGAGGGAACGGTTTCTTTATACAATTCTCTTTGATACTAAGTCATAATGAAAGGAAACAATTATTGCTTATAATTTAAATTCCTATATATTGGGGGTCGAGGGGGGGGGGTCACGTTTAATGTTTTATATATTTTTATAGATTCAAAAGATTGATAAATATTTACCATAATGACGGAGTTGCAGGGATATATGGAACAAATTTTCAAGATGGCCTTACATCAAAACACTAAGAATAAATTAATTGCTGCATTACATAAATCTTGAAAAGCTTCAAAACATTGGAACTCATTGATTAAATTAACTAGTTATACGATTTCTAATATTGCAGCATCGGAATCGTAACACCATTATTATTAACAAATACTGAAATGCAAATATGTCATCAACTTATGAGTGATTATTTACAGTTCTTTTCTCCATAAGAGCTGTACAAATATTTGTTAAAGATGGACAATTTTATTAAAACTAAGAGTAGCAATAAAATGCGTTATTAGCGACCATAATTTATAAGTTTTAAATAATATTACATACTTTTATTATGAAGAAAAAACATAAAAATAAGGTTTAAAGCATTGACAGCCATAAACTTATATTTTTTATCGCAAAAAATGCGCACGAAAAATGAAAACATTCATGGTACAATATATTTGAACATTATTTTAGAATTATTATAATTTTTACGAGACTAGTTTTATTCCTCTACTTACTAGTGAGATTACAGCTATGAATATCCAGTCGATACATTTAACTAAAATAAACATAATTATAGCGATAAAAACCTCATCTATCCACCCACATACGCGACTTTCACTCGTAAATAAACTCGAATTATTATTGCTCCTTTAATATTTTGTGTTTCTTATGAAGGACAATATCCAAGTGGATTTTTTGTTACCACTAGTCTATATGATTTTCGAATGTCTTTGTTATTAGATATCGACAGCATTTTTATTTTAGAATTTCTAGCATTTGGAGAATCAATAATCGATTAGGACTGGCTGTTTGATGCGAATTGCTGAAAGCTTTAATATAAGATCCCTACTCTCTTGAAAAAATAGCATACCGTCAATATTACCGCCGCTACTATTTCAGCTTAGGTTGCCTTCTATGCCGCCTGAATATTACCATTGATTAATTGAATTACTCGAAAAACGTTGATCTTGTTGTTAATGTCTAGGAAAAATGCATACAGAAAATTCAGAAGTTTTCCTTCATTACTTCTTTTAATGCAAGGAAATCTTTGGTAGGCTTAGAAGTTGGCTGGATATAAACATGGCTAAAATTAAATAACCCTGCAATTAATGTTGTTTTGAGCTGGTGTACACCTTGTGACGCTTCTATGTCAAGCCCAGCGGGAAGATTTAAGTTATCTAATTTTGTGTGTGAAATAATGACCGTTGGTTTAATTTTGTGGTTTTCCTCAACCAAACCGTTTACGGTCGGTAGATATGAAAGTAAGCGATCAGTGGGAAACTAGAAAAAGCGATTCGATCAGAGGAGAAAAGGGGTATAGCTGAAAAAAAAATCTGCCCACCAAGAAGTCCACACACGAGTGCTATGAAGAGGTAAATAAGATCAAGGGAGAAAGAAAAATATAGCAACGAAGGGTGGAATGATGAGGGTACTCAACGAGTAGTTGGGAAACCATCACTCTGATATTTTAGTAGTAGGGTCGCAGGACTGGAGGTGTCCTTGGATTAACTGATTAAAGTGAAGCCAAACCCTAATTTATGCTATAAGCGATGCTTTGATGGAGCACATTAAGTAAAGAGATGTTTCACGCGATAAAGTTTAGAGTGGAATCTGGTGCAAAGGACAGCTTTAGTAGGGATTGTAAGAGAAAAGGAAAACAATTAACACAGAGGCATCAACACTCAGATACGAGAGGTGGGATGGATTGTCATAGATTAGAAGTTAGCACCCCGGGACATTTTGACAACTTAGAGTCCTAGGAAAAGTGTCTAAAAGATCGCCCATACAATGAGCTTTACAGGGATAATTATTCCCTAAACTTAGCACTCGTTTTCCAAAGCAGTTCGAGGAGAGTTTCCCGGCAAAGGAGTAGTTAGGAAGATGAATATCGCAAGTCATGCAAGGACCATCAGGCTGTATGCATGGAGGACTACTATCAAGTAAAAAACAGTTACCTATGTAACATCGGGTGTATATGCGAAGTGGTAAAAATCGAAAACTTGTAGTTTATGGAATCCTCCATACCCCAATAGATCTGCGGCAATGGACCCATTGCATTATTGTGTAGGGAAAAAATTGTAGCGGGGAACATAGTCTTGCTAATACTGGTACGGAATATATGGATGCTGGTTAGAGAAGTCATTCAGAAAATTACAAAGTATTTTCCCAATATCTCTATGAAAGAAGGCGACCTTGGAAGCTGTTTAGATGCAGTGATGGTGGAGGGAAGCCTAATCAGAGGTAGTCGCAGCTTTTCTTCTGATAAATAGCTTTAAAGAAACCCCATACAAACAACCATATGGGACCTTAGCAGGAGTGAATATAACATCAAAATTTTCGATGTTAGCCATTGATTGGAACACCCACTAGAGTTCTGGTTTGAGGTTAAGAAAGCAGAAGATGGAATGAGGATGAGATATCTGTTCATGTACGATGATAGTGGAGGACGTTTTGGAAAAGCTTGGAACATTTCTACCTATGTATAAGAAAGGAAATGGATTTGCAAATAATGAATGTTTATGATGAAAAGGAAGAGAGAAATAGGACAAGCAATGCTTTTATGGCGCAGAGCGAATTTAACTAAAGTCATCTGGAGCAGGTTCTAAAATGCATTGATTAAAATACTGCGAACAAATTTGTTCAGTTGGAATTAATTCTCTTTATACACCTTTTCATATTTGTCTGTGTGAGTTATGATAGTATTCGCCAAGTCCTATTCAGTTTTTCAGTGTGGTAAAAACATTAAAGCACCTTCATTGCTTCGGCACAATCTTACCGAATTAATTCATTTGAGGGCTTTATTGAGAAAATTATAATGTGAATTTCTCGGTTAGTATTTCTAGTTCTGCACTTCAATCAATACTAGTGTTCTATAAAAAGGCGTCTTAATTCGTGCCAAACTTGCCTCACTTAGAATATTTGGCACTGGTTTCGGGATACTTTTATTTCTCTTTTGCATCTTTGAATACTTTCAAAGTCTTAAATACCTTGGAATTATAAATTACTAGAGCAAATGTCTAAGTTTCCACACCGTCGAAATAAAATCTTTGAAGTATCTTTTTCAATATTTGACACAATTATAAAGAATTATTTTCCTTACTATACAAATTAGATTATCCTAATTCACTTTTTAAAACTACATCTTTTAACCCTCACAAATCTTTGATTTCTATTGTTTTGATATTCTTTAAATTTGCTTTTTGGCCAACACCTCACTTTTCCAATTACATTTGTAGCTTTATTATTTTTTCGAACTCAATAAGTGTATTGATTACAATTTAGCTAGTGTTTTCAATATTATACGAGTGAATAATATCTCAAATGAAACGTCTATGTTTCATCCATGCACATGTACACAAAACGAAACCTATTAGAGGAAAAAAAAAAGAAAGTATGACGATGGTTTGCAGTCACTACAATGAAGCTGAGACAGACAACCTAAGGTCGTTTTAAGTCACTATTTCTATCTATTTGACTGCCTCATTGGCTGATTTAACACATTCTAATATGCAGCATATACAGTATCAAAAATAGTTAAAACCGTATAGGATGATAAAAATAATATTAAAGGAAGCTGTAATCAGGTCGCTTTTAAGTATTTTCTCAAAAAATTATACAACGTAGCAAAACTTACATATTTAGGACTAACCTCATAGTTCTAGTATTATATTAGTTCTGTTAAAAAATAGAACCACACCATTAAGTAAATAATTTTAGCTCCAGCGTTTTCGATCGGAGGCTATGCGATAAAAGGTAAAAAATGGAGTGGGAGTTATTTTTCATTAGGACACATGTAGGTTTTAAAATCTGTACAACTACAAGCTATACGAAGGAGAAAATTTGATTTAAAATATTTCATGGAAAGATAACTCCATGGTTAGGTCAATATTGCAATAGGATAAAAATGATTTTTAAAGCAACTCAAAATATTTAGTGCAATAAATTAGAGCTAGGAGGGCACAATATTATAACAGGATAAAGAATAAAGTTGAGTTTTAGAACAATTCAAAACATTTAGTTGCGAGGAAATAGAGTTCTTTTATAAAATATTATAAAAGATTAAAGTTAATTAGGGGAAAATTAGAAATATTTAATTTCAAGAAAATTGAACTCAGAGGGAACAATAATATAACAGAATAAAGTTGATTTTTTTTAACAACCCAAAATATTGAATTGGAGGGAAATAGAGTTCTCAGGGTACAATATTATAACAGGATAAAGTTGTTTTTTGGACAATTCAAAATATTGATTTGGAAGAAAATAGTGCTTAAAATGTGAGTTTGCACAGATAAAGGAACTACAAGATTTTATAATTTTGGGGGGAGAAAAATTGTGTTTCAGAGATTCAAAGACATTGGTCCTAAGCAACAGCAGAAGATGATTGACATTCACCAAATTGTAGCTCATGAAAGATGCATTTTAAAACGAATGGTACACGCTTTTAGGTGTGGCTCTTGTACAAATAGGGACTGATGCCAAATTTGGTGTTTGGTATTTGACGAGATAAGGTAAGGCATCATATATATGGCCAGCCGGTATAGGAAGTAATTCTTGAAAAATTAATATAAAGACAGGAAAGTCACATCCAGGGAAATTACGGGGGAAAGTTACATTCTCTTTTGCTAATATGGCGAAAGGAAATATATTTAAAAAAAATCCCCAAACATATATATTATATACATATGAAAAATAAAAATAGGGAATTTTCACAACATCAAAAACATTTAAATTAGCCTATTTATGACATATTAATATAACCCCAAATAAACATTAAATTTAAAACAGAAATAAATAGTAGAAAAACTATGCTTCCTTTAGAGCAAAAAACAGCTAAATGTTCTATTTAATGAATCTTGGTGAAGTGGTTTAAATACATGTTCGAATACCAATAATTTTAAAAGCTATTCAAGTGTTTCTTATTACAATATTAAGTTTTCCCAGCATACAAGAAGAAATACGATATGCTAATGAATCGGCTAACCTCTATAAGACTTGTATGCAGCAAAACATCTATATTTTATTATAAAACTCTACAATGTAAGCAGATTCGAAAGCGTGAAGTCTTTAGTGAAATTCCACAAATTATGTTTCTTAAAAAAATAGGAATCAGATATGCAAATATTAACAAATTAAACCGTAAAAATACAAGTAAATTACAGTCTTAATAATTTCATTAAACCAAACTCTATCTTCATTAGCGATGATGTATTCAATTAATTTCTTCATAATTATTACTGATAAATTTCTATGCAAACCTTATAATTCTAGGATGCTTCACCTTGTAGAATTAAAATAAAGGATTTTAAATATACATTAGATATTCTTAAGATGAGTGCGAAAGAAGAAGCTAAGTTCTTCTTTTGAGTACATGTTAATTGCGTCAAGTAAAAATATTGTATCGAATTATCTCGGGACACCTACGCATTTAACGTAGTTATTTGAAAACAATTAGGGACATATTACCTTGAAAAAGTATGTAAATTGCAGGATAAACTAATATTATTAGAGTATAAATTATTTTTTAATATTTTCATTCAATTTGCAAAGAATTAACAATATATTAAAAAATATTAAGAGATTGAGAATTGTTTTTATTATTGGGTTAATACTGATATTTAAAGAAATTGAGCATTTTATCTAAATTGATGACTCCGTCTTTATTATTTCGGAATTTCTTTTTTTAAAAAATCGATATTTTTATAATCGTTAATTAAAAATTTCATCGATTCAGTGACTATTAATTTAAAAAGAGAAAACTATGATGGATCACTGATTAACATAAAACTTTCTCCTCGTTATTTTTCTATTTTATTTCAGCAAAACTTTTTGTGCGATATTTCCTCTTCTGATATTTCTTATACAAAGAAAATGTTGACTAAAAAATCTGGAGACTTATTAATTATTAGTTGTTGTGAATAGTTCTCTATGTATGCAGTACTTGCATTTTTTTTTATCTATATATCGTAATGTATAATCCAAAAATATAAAATCTACAGTAGACAACATTTTGGGAGAAAAAGTTATAAAGCAAGAATGATTATAATCTTGATATCTCTATTTTTCTATAATATACGATTTAATTTACATTTAAATCTTTATAGTATATATTTAACTATTTTTCAAATGACTTTTATTGTTGAATTCGGTGAAATTTTTATTTTCCCTTAACTTGTTTTCAAATAGGAATTTAAAATAACATTTTCCCTAACTTTACATTAAACAACTCTTACATATGAATTAAAGTATATTAAGAAATAGAGTTTATTTCCAAAACAATTTATCGGAACAATGAATTCCTAAACACACCGAACCACAACCACAAGTACAAGAGTATTTCCACATAATACTTCTAAGACTTCTCTCTCTCTTGTTGCTATAAAGCGACATCTGTTGGCATCTAACATCACCCACTACTATATAAAAAGAATTATTTTCCCTTAAGGATGATATTTACAAAATTATTCTTTTAAAATACAACTTTTTTTTAAAGCATACACTGATTTATCTCTTAGTTTTCTACCCACACTTTAGCAACGGAGATATCGTGAAGAGGTTTTATAAATTTGAAGAACCGATCATAGCAAAGCGAACAAATTTTTTTTTTCTAGGTTCATGTGGAGTGAATTTGCTCTAATTCTTCTGATTAGCTGAGTATTTTGTGGACCTGGAACCTCACCCACGTATGAACTGACAATGGATGCTTATTTAGTAAAATCGTATATTACGCAACTAAATTGAGACATCCGTGGCTTACTTGTATATACTAGGTGGACTGGTGAAAGTAAATTATGCTTCCAAGGAGCGTGGGTCGAATAAAATGTCAAAAAGTGTTTGTTTTAAATATTGCGCAAATGGAAAATTCAAAGAGAAGTTTTGGTAGAGTTTTTACTACCTAATTGCATCGTTTTGATGCCTACCAAATCGGTACAAAGGGAGATGGCGATGTTTTGGAAAATTACCCGTATCTCTTTGCGCGAGAGAAAGTGCCAATGTGATCGTCTACAGAACGACTGAAGATATTGAGTAACCGAGTCCATGAGACTCGTTCTAAGGTCTTATTTATTGTATTTCAGATGCTAAAAGTTGAATTTAGTTTGGATTTCCGACCGTGTATCGTTGGAGCATTCTTGGTGCCGTTATAGTAGAAAAGGGAATCAGGTACTGGCAAGCTAATGAAGGTAGAGGAGGTAGAGGAGTTGGTAAGTGGCACGTGCAATTCTAATCGTATGGGGTGTCGAACCATGGCCTCAGCTGTAGTAACCACCCCGCTGCATTCCTTGCTTACGACGATTATGCCACTTACAAGTGAGGATTCTGACATAGGTTCTCCTGAACGCGGCATTGCAAAGGGCGTAGCACATAGGATTTACAGTTGAATTTACGTAGCACAAGTAGTAGGCAAAATTCCAGAGGTGGTGAGGGATGCAGTCATCGCAAGACATGAGTGTTTTTAGAAGGACGAGAACATTGTAAGGTGTCCAGGTCACGATAAATGCTAGTAAAATTGCCGACAGTGTCTTTGCTGCTTTTCGATCTTGTTTCTTTTCTGCGCTTTTCTTCTTCTTTTTCTTCTTGACTGGGACCGCATTTCCTGAGTTTACTCCAGATCCTCCCCCACTCCCCCCGCTATTGGAGCTTTTGGCTAGTTGTTTTGGAATAATTTTTGCGTTTAATGGGAGCTTTATGTCAGGGTTGAGCCCTTGTCGTCGGGATTGCCCTCCGCTGCTTAAATCTCCGCCGCCAATCGAGTAATCAGGGCCACGGGGCGGCTGCAGTCCCCTAGTCTGATCTGGACATACGGAATCAACCCCACGACCCATCGGAGATGAACCTTTGGCATATCTCGTTGCAGCTGTGATCGTATTAATTTCTGCCATCCCTGGTCGACCCTTCTGCGGAGGCTGGCTTCCATGTGAACCCTCATTCTCCTCTTCAATCATAAGTATCGACGGAGGATGCAAGGGTCCGTCGGGCGTAGGGTCGTGTGGAAGACGGATCAAGATTGTGTAGACACTATCGGATGAATAGGAACGGGCGTGGAGTCGGCCGCCAAGTCCTGCATTCATCCCGGCGCGCGTCCCAATCCCAACACTCGACTCGGCCCTTGGTAGGGTTGAGGAACTCTGGTGCTGAAAGTGGAGGAAAGGCCGCTGCTCACCGCGATCAATTAAAGATCTCTCAACGAGGGGAATCATGGACTCCTGCCTCAGGCGCGTGTTCGTGGCGGACTCCTTGATGTAATTGGCCGAGGCACATCGGGAAACGGATGGGGCGAGACTTGTTTCAGCTGACCCCGGGGTTTGGTACCCTGGCGTGTGATATCCGGGTGTTTGGTATCCTGGGGTATGGTATCCGGGAGTAAGGTACCCGGTCGATTTGGGATGGTGTTTCGAATCGCTGTTATCTTCCCGATCGACGGTTTGCTTGATGCAAGATGCCAAACCTCGGCAGCATCCAACTTTGGACTTCTGAAAGACAAAGGAACTTTGTTTACCTTGAAAACATCATTTGCATTTAATTAACACAAGTAGGTGAAAAAACAACGAGGGCATTTTTTTGACCCGAATATTGGTGTTTAGAGATTCGTGAGGGAAATGGTGAAGTAAGAGTACATGAAACATGAATTAAAGATACCAGAGCTCCTTTACCAGAAGCGCTCATCACGCCATCCCTCCTAAGGTAACCTTTTTTGCTAACCCCTCCCCGTGTAGGCTATTACACTTTATACCTAGGGGAGCGGCATCCCCTTCTACCCTAATTGCCCACGGAAGTTTCAAACTAGATTTAAATTACCTTCGCTTTATTCTTGTAAACATTTTCTCCCCTATTTTCTTGACGGCTAATTTGTTAGGCTAGACGCTAATCGGATTTTGTCCATTCGTCCTTGGTCGGAACAGGTATCCCTCCATTACGCCCCCTACTTGTGGTGGGGTGGGGGCTTTTAACATGCCCTCTCATTTCCTTATCTATCCTGTCCGTATCTGGGTCAGGAAATATTCCACACCGCCCTACAGCGCATTTCGTAAAAGGCAAGTAGCGTTCACAGAAAGGTTTAGGGTAGCCTTCTATCAGATGGAGCTGCGTCCTGCAACTATGACCGATTCGGATGTGACAGAAATTGATAGGCTTGAAGTTCAGGAACCACTTGGAAATTCGGATCATAACTCATTGGTATTTAACATCAAATATGATTTCATTTATCAGAGGAGAGCACAAACTTCAAAGCGATTAGAGATGAATTAAAAGAATGGGATTGGCATAGAGAATTCAATAACAAAACACCTGCTTCGGCTTAGAACCTCGTCATTGATCGCATTAAGGGTATTCAGACTAGATATATTCCTCATAAAAACAGTTAAAAATATACAAAGGCAAACCTTGGATTAACCAATATCTTAAGACTCTGATAGGACGGAAACGGTCACTTTATAAGCAAGCTAAAAGGCAACCAGTCATTAGGGCAAAAATTTATCGACCTACAAAGGCAGATAAAAAGAGAAGTGAGGGCTGTTAAAAGCATGTACGAAAATAGATTAGCGGAAAGGTTACGCGATAATCCGAAACCATTCTACAGGTACTATAGAACTAAAATCAAAGAGTCAGTTGAGATACTTAAACACAACGACCGAGTAGTTCAAAATGACCTCGAAAAGGCGAATATCTTTAATAATAATTTTTCTTCATTTTTAACAAGGATATTCCGAATTTAAATAAGAAAAGTTTAGAAAACATAAATAGTAACATTCCAAAAATGAATGAAATAATAGTTACAGCAAATGATGTAAAGAATGCAATTAATAAATTAAGTTCTGATAAAGCTAGCGGGGTTGATGAAATGGACGCGCGAAGTACTAAGGAAGTTAAAAACGAAATTTCCGCTTTACTAGCTTTTCTGTTTAATTACTTTCTAAAGGCAAATTTTGTTCCTAGGGATTGGAAACTGGTCAATGTTGTCCCCATATTCAAAAGAGGTAGATGTGAGGAAAAGGAGAACTATCGGCCAGTAAGCTTAACTTCACTTATATGTAAACTAATGGAGTCAATTATAATTGATTTAAAATTACGCAATCATCTGAAGAGAAATCAACTCTTAGTAAATAGTCAGCATGGTTTCAAGAAAGGGAGATCTTGTGTCACTAGTATGATCACATTTTATGAGCATGTAGCAAAAGCTACATGTATATGCATAGCTAAAAGCTATGCATATGCATAGCTAAAAACTATGCATATGCATTAGAAAACGATAACTTGGATTAAAAATTGGTTGCAGATCGTAAGCAGATGGTAATTTCAAATGGGGTAACATCCGATTGGCTGCAGATAACTAGTGGAGTTCCTCAAGGTTCCATTTTGTGACCCGTAATCTTTATAATTTTCGTAAATACTTTAGGTTCTGGAATGAATTGCCAAGTAAATTCATTCACGGACGATACTAAATTTGGGCAGATAATAAAGAATAAGGAAGACTCAAGCTGTTTACAAAACTGCCTAAATATGTTAACTAAATGGTGCAACGAATCTGGCATGAAGCTTAATGCTTCCAAATGCGGCGTTTTACACTTCAGAAAAAATAATCCTAAATTTAAATATTATCTCCAAGACACCGAGATTAAGGAAGTAAAGAGCAGGTCGATCTAGCAGCTAAAATAGATAATAAATTAAATTTCTCCAGTCAATGCGTTGCAATTAGAAATAAAGCAACAAGAGTTGCATCATTTATCAGACAATCCGTCTCAACGCGTAATTCAGAGACGATGTTAAAACTATACAAGTCATTAGTCAGACCTATATTAAATTATGCTGCTCCCTTCTGGCCTCCACGATTAACTAGATGTGTAAATATAATAGAATAAGTACAGCATCGCTATACGAAAATGATAAGGAGAATTAAACATCTTAGCTACAATGACAGGATTACAAAACTCAATCTCTTTTTTCTCGAACATAGAAAAAAAGGGTTGAACAAAAAGAAACATCTTTTTAATTTGACAGGCGTGTCAGCGACGCGAGGACACGACAAGAAGATGAAGAAGTGGAAATTCAAAACATCAATGAAAAATTTGCCTTCAGCAACCACATCGTTCAAGTCTGGAACAATCTACCACAAGAAGTAGTCAGCGCTCCAAACACAGAATTTATAAAGACGAAATTCAATCAATACTTAAAAGAAAATAAAGTTACAATAGCTTACAATTATTAGAGGGGGTTCCACCTATTTTAGCCTTATTCTTAATAGGGGCTACAATGTATGAGCTCTTATGGCTCCCTGTAGGTGCCAATAAATCGTTTGTTTGTTTGAAAGATTTGGAGAAAAATTCACAGAAAAAGACCGGGCGGCGCAAAGGCACGCAACTTTAAGTTCATGCACCGTCCTCCCTCTTCTTTGTCATGCATCCATATGAGCTGGCATAATCTCTACCGTCAGATTAGTTTATGCAAACAACTCGGGTATAGCCCATAATGTCTCGCATCGAACGGTATATTGTAACAAGGTGGAAGAAGCAACCGGAAGAGCACCATCGGCTTCCAACAAGGAGAAGATAGTAGTATGGAAGTAAATGGTTAGCCTTCGCATACGCCGGTCTATCGACTAGGAAAAGTCCTGAGAGAAGAGGTGAGTTTTCAGAGCCCGCTTGAAAGCGCCCGGCAAGGAAGTGGAGCATATGTCAGTAGACAGACAATTCTAGAGCTTAGAGGCAACTAAAGTAAAGGTATTATCACCTATGCAACAGAGACAAGTGCGAGGAGCCGAAAGCAGGAAGGCACTCCAAAACTGAAGTGCTCTTTATTCCCTGGACATAGCCAGTGTAGAGGACTAGTAAGGGGGAGATGAGGTGTTTAGGATTTTTAAGTGTAAAAAGGACTTTAAAAGTAATTTAAAATTTAATGATTTAATGGGCATCCACTTTAGTTCAGGGAGGAGTAAGGATGTCGCACAAGAGAACCGGCCTCGACGGAGGAGAAATTGAAACGCGAAGGAGCTCATGCTAGCCTAGTGGATACATCGTTGGCCTTCCAACGTCGCGGTAGCGGGTTCGATTCCGAATCCCGGCATGAGCGGACACAAACGTCAGCGCACGGAGAGATCTGGCTACCAACTGGTGGACGCACTGTGCTTACCCCGTTTTCGGGTGTCAAAACATAATACTTCCTGGCACCTCTCCCCAAAAGAGGACTGGCTCCTGGGGCCCCCGGGCCGACCAACGATTGTCATACTGACCTTATATAAATTTCATTATATATGGGGGATCCTACCATTATCGTGGAAGGATTGGCGATGACTAACTAACTAACTTGAAACGCGAAGTCCTGGACAACTTAAAGGGGACAATTTGCAGTATTGGGAGGCCTTCAGCGGGAAGTGAGTTACAGTAATCAAGATGGCCATACTTAAACATAGATGGCTCTCTAGAAACTGTTTCAGTCAAAGTGGAACCGAATACAACTGAGGTTACAGAGAAAGCAGAGATAATTTGCTAATATTAGCTACATGTGATTTGAAATCGAGTTGACTATCGAACGAACTACCCAATTTTCTAACTTCAGATAACGCGATCGAGGAGGCACCTAAAGTGAGAGACTGGGCTATATTTTTAAAGCAAGCGACTTATGCTGATGTGTCCATCAAAAAAAACTCATTTTTGTCATTCAGTACTCGTGTAATACGTGGATAATATATTAGTAGCAATCACGACGAACGAGTTTGGGGAGAAGGAGAGAAATCTTTGCATGTCATCAGCATATAAATGGAAGGATAGACCTAGGTGACGCAGAAGAATACCAATAGGAAAGAGTTAGGTAAAGAAGAGGAGCAGGCCAAGGATAGCCATGAGAAACACCATAGAACACATCTTCTGGCCAAAAGACTTCACCCCGTTGTGAACAGTGAGTACGACATGATATATAAGAGCGAAACCAGTTTAGAGCAGCTCCAAAGACACCTAGGAAGTCACGAAGGCAGTAGAGAAAAACGGAGTGGTTAACGGTGTCAAATGCTGCCAAGAGATCGATAACCATCAGAATTGAGATACTACCACCATCGGCCTTACGTCGAAGTCGGTCAATCACATGTAAGAAGGCCGATTCAGAGCTGTGACCTGCACGGAAGCCGATCTGGGAGCTTTTGTTGATGCAGGAGGAGGACATGTGTTCAGTGATGTTGGCAGCTACTAGCCTCTCAAGAGCCTTGGATAGGAACGGAAGTTTCGATATAAGACGATAATTTGAAGGATTATGAAAGTCAATATTTTATTTCTTTAAGATCGGACGGACAACAGCATGTTTAAATGAGAAGGCACCTAACCTAGCGACAGGAAAGCGTTGAAGATACCTTATAGGTGTGGTAGGAGTACAGGTATGAACTGAACATTCGAACTCAGGGTGAAAGTCTCAAGCGAAGAGCAGGTTTTTCTCGATGAGCGAAATATAAAGGTGAGCTCTTTAGGGAAGACTAGGGTGAGGGAAGTGAGTTTAGGAGGTAGGGTAAGTCCGTAATGGTTGGAACAAGTTAAAAAATACAGTCAAATATTAGTAACGTACGATCCAGTGTGAAGTGAGTCACAGGAGTGATTGAGGCTGGAAGTGACGATGGCATGAATGCCAATCTCGTAACTGTTGATACTTGGAAGCGAATGCGGCTAACAATACGAAGAAACCAAAGAGAATATACCTATATACGAATATTAGCAACATTCCTTTTGAGAGATAATTGACTCAAAGGTGAAGCCCAGATTTTTCCATTGCCTCAAAAGGGAACAATAGGATCACCACCTTTAAGTAAATTAGTAAACTTTTTGAAGCGAGTAACATCCAAGGGAGAACACATTAGTAATAACAATTTTATTGTGATTGAGTTTGAGGAAGATGTCGGACAACCAATCATTAACGATGCAAATGCGGAGAGAATATTTAGTCTCAAAAAACAAAAATGTATATCTGAGGAGACAACCCAAGGAGTAAAACCTTCAAGTATAGCAATGGAAAAATCAGACTTGGTCAGCATAATGAAACAGATATAAAATATAGTAACTCTTATATTAGCTGATGACCGATTCTATTGTCTAACAACGGGGAAGGAAGCATCATTTGATGTAAAAATTGCCTCCCTCCAACTTATTGAAAAAGGTCTTCATTGCTACTAAGAGTTTGTAAATGAAGGCAAGGACGATTCTAGAAGGTTTGAAAGGTGACTTAAATGTCAAAATATTAAGAGCTTTACCAATGATGCGGTCATAGGCAAAATCACCGCCTAAAATCAGAAGAACAAGGAAATAAGTGTACAAAAGATTTGTGCGGTCATTTTGCATTATGCTGCGTCACAGAATATGGACTTGGCAAAAGTTCTTTCGGACGTTCTGACATCAGCAATAAAAACCCCCCAGCCAGATCCTACCTTGCATAAAAATTGTGGTTATGATGACCCATAAAAGACAACCTGCCAAAATAAGATGTGTATCTGATTGATACCATGTTCCTTCTGCACACCATTTCAAGCCTCCAAGCAAACTATGATGACATAACCAAGGCCATTCTCTCTAAAACCTGCTCTTTTTCTTCAGAAGGGCATCTTGTCTGCGGCACGTATGAAGAAGGCTCAGCCAATCAGTGACATGTACATGATGAACGTGGGGATTCTTATACTGTACAAAAAATTAGAGGACCATCCCAGCGAAGACCAGTTGAATTCTGTGGTGTATTAAAAATATGTACTTACAAAACTGAGCACTAGAACTTCATCGCACGAAAATGAATATGTCGTCTATATGTATCTCTATTGGAAGAACATACAGTCTACTTCGGCATGGGTCAGTTTTGCTACTTTTATGCAGCTAAACAAGAATTGAAGTTTGGTCAGGTTGGTGTACTAAACAGCAGTCATGAAGAGCCATACACAAGACTGCTTTTCCATGCGCAGTATGTTTCATAACTTGATCCTGGATCCCCTGAAGTGGTAGTTTTTCGAAATGATGATACATAAGTCCTTGTGCTTCTCATCTATCGCACAAAACAGAGCAGTGTAATCCTAGGCTGCTGGAACCAAATCGCAAGATTTAATAGGCCCAGAGAGAAACTCCACAAATGGATGCTCAGTGGATTTATCAAATCCTTACAAATTGTCTTAGATGTAAATAACAGAAATAATATGTCTAATGTGAGTATAAGGAGATGAAAATATATATGTTAATTTGTGTATATTAATTTGTATAGAGAATAAGGAAATTAAAATACATATGTTAATTTGTATAAATAGAGATGAGGCAATCGGTCGGTAGAGTTGCGCGCGGGAACACACAAAATACGAACGCGGAAAGCAGATCTCAGTTTGGACACCTGAGCCAATATGAGGTTACGCATAAACAAACATTCGCGTCTTGGGAAAGATTTATCAGAAAACGGGAGGCTACAAAGCAGCTGAGCAAATACAGACTTTGACCAAGATAAATTCTAACACAGATCTGTAACAAGCTATTCCTATAAAGATAAAACTATTAAAAATATGTAGGTATATCTTACACACACAGCTGTTCGATAGCTCCGCCCTAGGGGTCGTAATTAACGAACCAGACCACTAGGCTCCGCACCCACGGACAAGTCTAGGTCATGCCTCTTAGGAAACGAACACATATATAGTCAGACATTTATTATTTCGAGAGTTACAGAAAGTCAGAAGGACAAACAGAGTCAGAAAGAGAATCATTATTCGTTAACACCGTTTACTGCCTTTGTAGCGTTACGGAACCCGTTTAATTAGCCTAAGTCCTGTCGCCTTTGAACCCAATATTTCGCGTAGAATAGAAAGCCTACTTATTCACTGCAAATTACTTGTAACGTACGGCTTGCCCCTTTAATATGCCAGTTAGAAGAATAAAATTATATTTTTGCAACGTCCTTTTTGAAGTCCTTCTTTACCCCGATTACCAGGAAACCTTCGGTATGTCCAGCCTAAATCATAACCCTCGTGAAGAATTATTAAGGAGTCAGAAACAATGCGACGGAGGTATAAAGTAAGCCCAGTTGCCAAAGGTCCTCACCACCCGTCGTGCGCAATATCAACGCGGACTCTTCAATATACTCGCCATTGTGACTAACGACCAAGCTCCCACTAACCGGGTAACTTTTATTACCTTCACTTTCCTATTAGATAAACCACATTCTACCATCCCTTTTCATCACCCATAACCCCATCTCTATTCACGTTTAAGCAGGCCACCTATAAAACTGGCGACACACCTATAAATTGGGGACCTTCTTCCACCTATAAACCGGTGACCTTCCTCCTATACAATTATGAAGATGGAGGATGGCAAGAGGTCGGACAACACCCGGCGTTTTATTGACATTTCTGCGATCGTATTAAATCTGACAACAGGTATGTGTGTTGCATTAACTAATTTTCATACTTTCACCGGCTGTGATTATACAGCATCATTCTGGCGGAAGGAAAAATCAATATATTTGAATTAATGATAAAAGACAGACGATTTTCTGTAGCATTAAGAAAGTAGTACCTCGAATTCTGTGGATGCAGATGGAAGCATCCTTGCAAGAGATTGTTGGCCATTAAAGCAGGTCCAACCTCTGGAGAAATCTAAATATTCCTATCAGTATTGTCTGCCTCAATTTAAAACAGCTACTTAATCATATTTTTTAATTGAATAGTACCAATCTGGCGTCTTCCCTCAAAGGCATAAGTCGCCGAAAGCCTCCCTCCCAAATTTAGCCTTTTCCTAGGCTATTTACTATACTTACAAACGACAAAAAAATAACAAAAACACAACAGCAAGAAAACCCCAAATCACAAAACAAAAACAAAACAACTAAACCAGCAACATTAAAAAGGCAAGCTCCGTTATCGGGGAAGGTCCCCCCCCCCAACATCCCTGACGCCTATCCCGCCTCAACACGCCAAAAGATAAATTAAATGATGGAGGCCAGCCTCTTCCTTACTTTAGCAGAAACTCAAGAGTAAGTATACATATTCTCTAAACCAGTCATTCTCAAAGGAAGAGATATCTATGCCTAGGGGGCGAAAGTTCCGCTGAAGGGGCGATAAATAAATGCTTCATCGATTGCACAATTTTCTCTACAATCCACTTTATGCATTGAAATGCCAGTTGGTAATTATATAGTTAGGCTGGCACAATCTCAACGTATTACATCAGAGGTCAGTAATAGCTTCTCAAAAAACTATTTCTCATTGGCTTTGTACATATTTAGTAGCAAACGGCGACTGCTCTGATTCATTAAGTCCACCGGCCGTGAAGCTTTTCAAAATCTGAAACTATGCTGGTACTATATGAATACAGCTATAGCAGGTAGGCGGTGCTAGATTTAACCATGAATAGTGTTAATTAATGCTGCAATTCTGATATTTAATGTTTTTAATATTGAAATAATAAATTTCTTAAGTCCTTTTTAGTGTTGTAAGAATTTAAGGAAGGAAGGTATTTGAATTTATTATATTTTCAGATCCATTCCTCAGAAATTATGACCCCCAAAAAGAAGTGTAGACAGTATGTTGAAGAGGATTTGGCTTATGGCTTTGTAGAGACCCTGTATGGCCAAAAGCAACCTAATTGCCTGGTATGCCAGAACTCTTTTTCCAATGAAATTACGAAGCCTTCAAGGCTTATAGAACATTTACAAAGAAAGCATCTTGATAAATTAAACCAATTGCATATTTTGAGAATTTGAAGAAAAATTATAACCAACGAAATACCATTTCATAATTTTTTGAAAAAAAATGCAGAAACAAGTGAAAGTACATAGATTGATTGCATCTTATGAAATAGCTTAAATAGTTAAAAAACTGGAAATGCCCATACAGTTGCTAGAAATATTATACGGCCTTTTTTTGAAATTCTAATGAAAAACTAACAGAATAATAAATTCTCACTTTAAATTGTTTATTCTACAATAAGTGATATCAAAGCAGTTCTCGTGGTATACATTCGCTTCATAGATGATGTATGCGAACTTTGTGCTGAAATGTTGTTCCTAAATCGTTGAGAAACTGACACTACTACTCGTATATTATTTATTTTTGAGGCTAGAAAATCTTGGTTTGGCGAAAAAACAAGTACCATTGGAAAACTTGGTATCCTGTGCAACAGATGGTGGTCCATCCATGTTTGATAAGGGTGAGGGATTTTTTGCTCTGTTAAAATAAAGTATGCCCTTCTATTAATACAGTGCATTGTATTCCACACCGCCATCACTTAGTTGCCCTAAAATATTAGTCCGGATCTATAAAAGTCATTGACAATAGTTATTAAAACGATTAATAAATTAAATCTCACAGCAAATATGCCCGACTTTTTCAAATGTTTTGCATTGATAGCAAAGAACAGCAGATAAGAATATTCCGCTGGCTTTTATAGGCAACTGTATGGTAAAATTTATCCTGAATATAAACAGGAGGAAATCAAAGAACGCAAATTGGCATCTGTGAGAACACATAATCTCAGAACCCGAATTAAAAAAACATGTGAAAGGTACGAAGGTGATTGAGTGAAGATTGTGAAAGCTTGATTGTTATTTTCTGAAGATTTACAGCCATAGCCCAAAGTTTTCCGATACCTGGAATTTTTCTTATTCTTTGGGTGTGTCGATGAATATATTGGTTTAGGTTCGTAAGCATGCGTTAAGCCTAGCCACTAACGAGGCAGGCCAGCTAACTCAGCGCCAGGCCCAAGCCAGGATAAATAGGCAAGGTTCTAGTCAGGAAGGGCTCCGTCCGAAAAGTCTCTGCCCAAACCGTAAGCGACCCACAGACACAGCGCCCTAACTCTGTGGACCGAAAAGGACTACCGTATCAAGAGCGGGTCCGGCCAGAGAAGATAGCCCAAAGAATTGATTTTCAGATTGGATAAGGGTCTCGGGAGTAATTGGTGACAGAAGAGTCCCCGTAAAACTAAAAGGCAAAAGTTCATAAGGCAATAGTAAGACCCGCAATGACATATGCACTGGAAACAGCGCCCTGAAGAAAACGGAAAAATGAAGACTCGATGTGGCGTAGATGAAGATGCTGAGGTGGATTTCCCGAGTGAAACAATAAACAAATCAAAAGGACATAGAAATCTTTAATAAAAATGCCCTATCCAAATATAATGATGACGATAACAGATGTTCCTTGTGATTAGAGTCCTACCTTTAGTTAGAAGTACAGGTGCTTATCTTATGGTCTTCCTGAATATCAACAGGAGGAAATCAAAGAACGCAAATTGGCATCTGTGAGAACACATAATCTCAGAACCCGAATTAAAAAAAACATGTGAAAGGTACGAAGGTGATTGAGTGAAGATTGTGAAAGCTTGATTGTTATTTTCTGAAGATTTACAGCCATAGCCCAAAGTTTTCCGATACCTGGAATTTTTCTTATTCTTTGGGTGTGTCGATGAATATGTTGGTTTAGGTTCGTAAGCATGCGTTAAACCTAGCCACTAACGAGGCAGGCCAGCTAACTCAGCGCCAGGCCCAAGCCAGGATAAATAGGCAAGGTTCTAGTCAGGAAGGGCTCCGTCCGAAAAGTCTCTGCCCAAACCATAAGCGACCCACAGACACAGCGCCCTAACTCTGTGGACCGAAAAGGACTACCGTATCAAGAGCGGGTCCGGCCAGAGAAGATAGCCCAAAGAATTGATTTTCAGATTGGATAAGGGTCTCGGGAGTAATTGGTGACAGAAGAGTCCCCGTAAAACTAAAAGGCAAAAGTTCATAAGGCAATAGTAAGACCCGCAATGACATATGCACTGGAAACAGCGCCCTGAAGAAAACGAAAAAAAGAGGACTCGATGTGGCGGAGATGAAGATGCTGAGGTGGATTTCCCGAGTGACCCTGAAAGACAAAGTTAGAAACAAACACATTTGAAGATCGGTAAAAGTAACCGAACTATCATGTAAAGCACAAGAAACAAAATTGAGATAGTTTGGACCCATTACAATAAGAGAAGATGAAGAGTGATATGTAGCAAGAAAAGAGATAAATATTGAGGTAGAGGGGACCTGAGGAAGAGGAAGACCGAAAATGAGATGGAAAGACTGTATTCTGAGTGACATAAGAGGGAAAAGACTGAATAAAAGAAGTGTACTAAACTGAAATCTTTGAAAACCATTCATCATGGGCTCAATACATCTAGAAAGCAAAATAAAAGTAGAAGTTTCCTTAAATGAAAGTACAAGCTACCTTATAACCTTTTTAAAATATATAAAACGACGATGCTATTAAATTGCATGAAAGGCTGGGTTTCAGTATTTGGTATGTCGAAGTCAAAATGTCTTCATATAACACATCATATTTGTTGATTAATATGATACTCCATATCGACAAGATCCGATAATGATATGGTAATGGCAAAAACACTCAACTATACCGTGCAGAAAGAAGTCTAATATGCATGCTATACGAGGAAGTGTTCAGCTGTTATGAATATAAAAGTGATGAATCACAGTTATATTAAAATTGATAGGCAAATAAAACTTTACGACTCTCTAATTTCCTCAAATTTCCGAGGTTTCCGACAACTTATGGCCGCGAGTGTATCTATAGCAGATGTGAAATGCCATCAAATGTGCAATAGCAATTTTCGAAAGGAAAAAACATACCTAATTTATTAAAAAAAATACTGGAAGATTTGCATCCTAAGCAGAGAATGAAATAAAATATTTGGGATACAAAAGCAACAAAATTTCTTTAGGGATATGACAATGATTAACTCACTATTAATGACTCAATAAGATCGCAGAATTCCTGGAAGAAGATAGATCGGAACCATATAATATTCCAAATAAGAAAAAGAATTACAAAATTAATCTGGTAACAACAGAATCATGTCTGAAGTAAAGGGTAAAGAAAATGTTGTCACCGTTTACACAAGTACTTCACGTATATTACACGAATTTAATGAAAAGAACAAGAAACCCGAGATGTTGAAAAGAAGATAATTGTATGTAGTAGCTGCTGCTAAATTCATCAAATAGGGCATCAAGGATATCAAACAGGACCGGGACCTGCATCCTGATGCTACTAACATATTTGCAGACATTGTTTTTGTGGACATATAATTTGTAGTGCTTTTTTGAGGAATATGGTGTATGCATTTGTCAAATACTAAAGCAAGCATCAAAACCTTTTAAATATTTGGCTCCTTTGCTGTTGAGATTATGTATGCAAAAGCATCATCAGTTCCAATCAAAACCCTTGAGAGATACCCTTCAAGGGTGTTACAGCGAAGTAAGTAGGTACAAACAGAGTGCATCAGTTGGAAATGGGCCTTATTTACCAGGAATGCCTTCTCAATGTGTATTAAAATTAGCTTTAGACAAGGTAGATCACAAGTTGAGCACACTTGATGGTAAAGGAACATTTCATGTTATGGTCATGAGTGCTATGTTTACACCGGCAACTAAAAGAACAAAGACTCTCAAAAAGTCAAAGTTACATTAATATACATTTGCCGATTTAGGAAACTCAAGATCAACAACTTCTGCCCTACTTTTAGACCTACTCTGGAAGATCTCACTTCTGATCAAACTACCGAGGCTCAATTGGTCGGATTTCACTTAACTGGTTCATCAGGAGTTTAATCCTGACCAGAAATTTGAATTTTTTCTGCTAACATGGCATATGGACCTAAATGATATGTCTGACTTGTATCAATTCTGCACTTAAGCAGGTTTAAAAACACAAATGTATACCTGTCATTAACTTTAGTTGAAAACACATACGATGGTAGAGTCCACAACAGAGTTACAACACCAACAATTTACACTGGGGAATTATCTAAAATGTCAAATTAGGTCCGATTGACTAGATCATCAATAGGATGTTAACTAAGAATAACCCCATGGTGGCCACGGCCGGTTGTAAAAAGATACTAAATGTGTTTGCACGAAATGAACGGAAGATATGAGTTGTGATTTCCACTCTCTTGCATATTAAAACCATGAGACGTGTAATCCTCCAAAATTTAGGGGAGGAAACTTTTTCCAATTTTTACTTCACTAACTCTATAATTTAAGAAGGGAATTTTTTTGAGTATTTGGATAATAATTTCATCTTAGTTTGGTTATGACTTATGTTTTTCATCAAATTTATTTATAATAATTCTTTTATAATATCAAAAATAAAATGGTGAAGTTCAGAAATAAATATAAGTATAGAGATTTTGTGAATTTTTTAAGGCCCAAAGAATTACAAATAGTGAATTTTAGAAAATTTATTTTTATATATATTCTTCTATAACTATCTTTTAGCTACGTAATATTTTGAAAGAGGAAAAATTTAGTTTAGAGTTCCTTTTTAAAATTATTATAATTGGCGAAGTTCAGAAAATTTATAAAAATTTAACCATGGCTGCTTTTTTTTAGATTTTAAATTTTAATCTTAGTAGCGAAACCATTGCCTGGACTTTCCATATTTACACAAGTTAAAATATACAAAATAGGATCTAGAATAATCACGCAAATATTGACGATTGGATCTTATGGTGTTTTGAAATTTTGAATTGTTAATCTTGGATGGAAAGATCTGTATCACCCTGTAGATTGTATCTTTACTATAACTGTCTATTTTGTCATATTAAGACCCCTACCAATGTACTGACTCATTTTCTTACGAAAATCAATCAGTCAATCTTACAATTAATCTTAAAACATTAATCTTTAAAATCTTTGAAAAACAGTCTTTAGATAAAAAAAAATCAATCTTTAAATATATTTATTTAAAACTAATCAGTAAAAATAAATATATAAAAATCATTTTCAATAATTAAATTTTACAAACATTTAAAAAAAACTTTGAAATTAATGTCTAAAAAATCTTTTAAAATCAGTCTTTAAATTTAGTCCATAAAAACTAATCTCTAAAAAATCAATCTTTAAAAAGTATATTTTTACGAATCAATTGCAACAAAAATCAATCTTAATAAGTAATTTTAATTAGTCATCCAAAAATAATTGTTTAGAATTTTATCCTTGAAAATAAACCCTTAAAATTAATTTTAAATGCAATCTTTTAAATTAATTTTTAGATATTTATATAAATCACTCCTTAAAAAATAATCCTTAAAATCAAATTTTAAAATTGACTTCGAGAACTATGGGACAGTCGAGAACCTAAATGCAGCCAATTAGGACTCCCCAGGAAGCGTACAGCTGAGCTGGTCGAGAGCGTGAGAGAGTTAGTTCAGTAGAGTTCAAAACGCTATGTAGGCAAGCGAAGTCAGTCCCTCGGTATATCCCGTGAGACTTGCAGGAGAGTGATACTAATGGATGTAAAGGCCTACCCATACATAATACAGACGAAACAGACCCTTACAGCTTCAGAGAAGGACCAGAGAAAGGCTATGGCAGTCAAGATACCGGAAAAGATTCAGGAGACCCCAACTTTCCTTAACCTCCTTTGGCCCTCAGATGAAGCTCACTTCCATCTTGAAGGAAAGGTAAACTTGAAGACAAATGACTTCTCGGGGACTTTCAGACCGAATGAGGAAGCCATCAAGCCACTGCACGGCCCTAAGTGCACGGTATGGACAGCAATCTCAGCCAGAGGCATCATCGGACCATTCTTTTTCGAGGAATCTGGCGCGATAGTGACAGTCACCAAGGAGCGGTATGTTGAGGTCCTCAAAACCTTCAAGAAGGAGCTGCAGACCTTGTTCCCGTCGCTTATGGGGAAGTTCTGGTTCCAGAAAGATGAAGCAAGCTCTCACACCTTAAACCTGTCCCGAAATTGGCTGAAAGAGAACTTTGGTGGTCGTGTGATCAGTCTCAAGACTGATTTTGAATGGGCACCTCACAGCGCAGAACTTAGCCCCCCGGATTTCTTTTTCTGGGGCTACCTTAAAGACAGAGTTTACGCAGGGAGACCAATATTCGGTTGGTTTGTAAGGACGTCATGGACAACTTTGTGCTGCGCCTCAAGAAATGCACAGAGCTAAATGGAGGTCATCTCGAACAAGTGCTCAAGAATAAAGAAGAAAAGTGCAAAGACTCCTGTTTTGATATGATGTTTTTCAACACAATAAACTAGAAAATTAAGAAATGAGGCCTATCGAAAGTTGGAGCCCATTTTTGGGGGGTCACCCTGTATGACAATACATACATACATAACCAGTAATATTATTTATACCCTAATGACTTCTTTCTATATAACTCTGATATTCAACAAAAAAACAACGATCAATGATACATACTATACCAAGCTTACTCAAGCCCCCCTCACCTTTAACATCTAATAATGTCTATTGATTCCCGCTTCCATTGTGTTGGTGATATTTAATTTGTGTCATATTTGCAATTCTTGTTTTTTAGTATTAATAGCTAAACTTTGGGTTTGTATTCGTTGTAAATATTTCTTCTAATTCTTACTTCCTCTTTTTCCGGATGCAATGGACGTAGAATCTTCCACCTAACCACCTCTGTGCTATCCAAATTCGATTTTACCTCAAATATAACAAATAAGAAAATCGCCCAGTCAATATACCATATAAATGAGAATCTAGCTATTTTTAAGCCATCCTGCAGGACACGTGAGTTTTCTTTCCCGAATCTCTGCGGCATCTCTTTCGAGATGAATGGATTTCAATCTCAATTACAAACACTGCAACTCAACTGCCAAAACGCTCTCCCCCCTCTCTTCCAATCAACATCCTTCTCTGTTCCACTTTTCCTCTGCTAGCTTTTAAAATTGTCGCAGATTGACGTTGGGTGGAAATAGAGTAACGCTTCTGGCTGTGACCACAAGAGGGTATTCTTGTATCCGTGTTGCTAGACGCAAGGGACTTTTGTGTATCTGTGTGTGTGGGGTGGGTAGGGGGTGGTAATCACTACCCTGTACCTCGCCCCTCTCATTCGAATTGAATCTCAAAACACTTTCGAGGCTTTGATTGAAACCTTACCTAAGAAACCCACCCTCGCAATTACCATCGTTTATCGTCTTCTTGGTCATCTCACGGTCAGATTCATCGATGAGATCGATCAATTTCTGAACATGGCATTACCTTTTTTGCCGCTTCGATTATTCTAGGACGATTTTAACATCCCCTGAATATTCCTTCCTATCTGAAACTTCTTAGCATATTTAAACTTTATTCTCCCTCTAAATATGTCTCATCCCCAATCACACGGAAATATGCATAAACAAGTTGCCTCTTCCTTCCCGATTTATAGTTTAATCACAACTGACTCCTCTGCCCCCTACAACTAGTTCAAAACTATGCTGCCCGGCTCCTTCTTCGTCGCCTCCGGTTCTCTCCTTCGATGCCTCTGTTATAGGATCTACACTGGTTACCTATTCGCTTCCGTACCTACTTTAAAATTCTTCTCATAGCCTACAATGCCCTAAACCTCGAGGCTCCACCTTATCTCTCGTCTGCCTTCTCCCGTCGTAAAACTCCTCGGGCACTCCGGTCTTAGCTCGCTCCCATCCTGAACACTATTCGTTCTGTCCTCTGCTCGATAGGTGACCGTTCCTTCTCAGTTTGTGCTCCTAGACGCTGGAATGCTCTTCCTGCCGAAGTCCGATCCTCTCCCTCCCTTGCTATTTTTAAACGTCTCCTGAAGACTCATCTCTTCAGAATTTCCTTCTCTCCCCTCTAAACTTTCTCTACACTCGCTAAACAACCCACGCTCTAGGAGGGCTAACAGCCCTGAAAGGCGCATTATAAATACCTATTATTATTATTAGTATTATTTATGACCATTTCCTCATTCAGTTTTATTCTCTCTTCCCTTTACACACATCACTCCCACACATCATGCCACCAAGCCTCTCTCTCCTTCTACCTTTAGGTTCTGGCATTCACTCTGTTGTCCTTAACAGAGGTCTTTCCTACAGATCCACCCATTCTCACTCAAAACTCATGCCCTCCCTCTCCCCACCTCTATTCTCCTACAATGTGCCTCGTGGTAGGGCACATACGTTTACCTGCTTCCTTAGTATACTCTTTTGTTACTCACTTTAACAGTGCCCTAATAAAGTCAGTCCATGAGGCTCACACCCGCCATACCCTTGATGAAAACAAAAAACACCCACACACATTGATCAAACTACTTGCTAATATTTCTACTCTTCTGAAATCTCAGGGCCCTCTCCCATCTTACGTGCTGAATTCTCAGCCTTATTCTCTGACAAGATAGTCCATATTCACTCTGGCATACCCTCTGCCTATACTTCTCGCCAACAACCATCTCTTCCCCCCCCCCCACTACAACTTCAGTATCCACTAAGAAATTGATTCTCCTCTTTCTCTCACAGAAAATGACTTTTTTCTTCGGCTTATTCCATCCGAGTCTTTACTCCAAGTTCTCCTTCATTTTCATTCTGGTACTCCTGGTTTCTCAGAGACATTTGGCATTATTGACCATACTTCTTCACCGGCTCCATGAATTCCTGGGTCTCTGATAGTGCTTTCAAATGGTTATGCGCGTACCTATCATCTCGAAATTAATCTATCCTCATTGGTAGATTGATATATTTGTTTCATATCCATCTTCTTCCATATGTTATTCTTATGCGTCGTTTTTGTATATCCTTTCATTTCTTTGCTAATGACCCGAAAAGAAATCTTCTTCTCTCAGACAACTTTCTGAATCTCAGGCAGAGTAAATTAATGTGCACTCTATCTAAACTTTAGTGAATCATAAATTCCTTTTTTAAGTGCGGCGAAGCAAGCAGGTCTCTGGGATATGCAAATCTCGTGTTGTGTTCATCTTCTGTCCACAACAAGTCGCTGGCTCAATGTAGCCAGCTAAAACCAATTCTACCAAAGGTAATTGAGGTCACTGAGTTCAAATATGATATAAGTTGACTACCAGGTTGACTACGAGGGTGGAGATCCGGCACCCATTCACTACTCCAGGTTCAAATTGCTGGTGGCCCAGGGGTACTTTTATTGAACAAAAGTTTACCTGGTGGCCAGCAGTATTCAGCAGATTTGAAGATGTGGGAGCTTCATTTTGCCACGTTGGGGGCGTAGAAGTGGCACTTACCTGTTGTACCTGGTGAGAAGGAAGGGTGCTTCTAAACTGCAAAGTTTGAGGGCAGTTGCACCTCACGTGACCCGGAACTCCACAGGAATAGCACACGATGGTCCCCATGGGGAACGACGAAGCAGGGGTGTTGAGAGCAAAGGGCTTTACATCACAGTGGTCCGACGAGAAGAGAGGTTTGGGTTTGGCCGTCCCATTCACCTTAACGAACTTATTACCATTATTATGAACAAATTTGTTCTTGTTGGTTTTGGATTTAGAAAATGGGGGTTCTGATTTCTTCCCTTTCTTAGGATAGTAGTTGTGGCTCCTCGATGCATTCCTTGAAAGTACGGAACCTCCCGTCCTTCACGAAGGATCTGATTTCCGAAGAGAGCGACGCAAGAAATTGTTTTTTGAGGACGAAATCGACCAGGGCGTCGTTTCATGAGGGACCTTGGACGCGTCAATCCAAAAATTAAAATGACGCTGTATGTAGTAGCCGAACTGTTGGAAGGTCTGGTTTGGTTGAATGCAACAGTACCTAAATTTAGCTTGGTAGAAATCCGGGATCATGTTGTAAGTGGCGAGCAACATGGCTTTTACCGATGAGTAATCAATTGTTGGCTCTGATGGGAGGGACATAAAAATATCCCTGAGTTGGGAGCACAACAAGGGCAATAATTGTGCTACGCTGTCCGTCTCGATGTTCCACTGGTTCACCTCGAAGATCTTTTCGAAGTGAGTGAGATAAGACCCGAAGTCTTCTCTTTCGTTAAAGACGGGGAGTTTTATGGTTGCAGACTGCGGTGCGTCTACTCTAGAACTTGAAGAGTTTATGTAGAGCGTCTCATTCCTAGCTCTGCTCATTTCAATTCGTGAAAGCGAATTCTCTCTTTCTTCTCGTTACTTTTTTTCTCTGTCTCTTCTTTCGGCTCTTTCTCTTCTTTCTTCCTCCTGGTTGTAGGCTATCAGATATTTGACACTGAGTCGGAGTGACTCACCTTGGGCCTTGAAAATTTAAAAGGCGACATGCTGCTGGTTTTACGCGATGGGCACAACAAAAAGAATTAATTTTACGCATGACAATGAATATGGCGGAATTATGGATTCTTTTACGCACGAGCGAGAGTGCAAGTGGTTTTGCTAAGCTAACGAAAACACGAATAGCAAAAGGGAGGCGGGGCGAGACACTCGCGAGAGCGCTTTTGCGGTCGAGATTTCCCTGTGATTAACATGAGAGTTACATCACTCCTAGCACAGCAATACGAAGAATAATACAATTTTTACTATACCTTCAATTTACGGCACTAGATGAGGCCTTGAAAGACAACAATTCAATTCCGTAAGGGAATAAAATTAATAGTTAAACACGGTACCTCGACAATCAATTCAAACACAAAAAAATAATAAATAAATGGGAAAGGGAACAAATGCACTTCGCAAATATGAATGCAATAGTTATTTCTCATCTTTCAAACTCTCGAACACGAACCAAGATTAGCTAACAATTAACAATTTAACCAAGGTTAACCAATAGATTGATCAAATTTCAATTAAATGATTGACCAAGTTTAACATTCCCACACCTGACACAAGTTTAATATATAATAGATATTATTATATGTCGTAGAGTAGGGTCAATTTAACCCTTTCTGTGTTTCTCATCCGAGGTCGATGACGGCTATGTGCGTGGGAGATTTATAATGCAAGCATAGCGAAAATTAACTGAATGTGGATTGGAGGTTCTGGGACAATAGAAAAACGGGTAAAAAATAAATTTATTTGGTCCGAGGGAGTAATCCTTGCCTTGGCGCAAAATTCAAATAATAGTCTCTTGACAATGACTATTGCAAGATGAACTTATATCTTGATTTCGAGTTAGAACACGAATCGAGACTGCGCGTTGCGTTCGAGGAGCGGCTATAACAAGTACGGGGTAGACTTACCCGAATTAATCGAGAATACCTGGGTCTTAAGGGGTTCTGCCATAATTGTGCAGAGTCCAACGGGATGCGAATAGCGGGTATTGATGGGGAGCGAGTAGATGATACTGACGGGCTGGCGGCAGGGGATACTGCCGGGGCGGGCAGGCGGTGGATACTGCCTTCGAACTCACGCCGGAGGATTTATAGTAGTGTCAAATGGGTTTTCCACCCTGCGTCCGAAGGGGAAGGTTACAGGGTCCAACGCATCTGCAGGCGAGATTAGTCTCGCCATATTACAACGATCGCGAGAAGGTTCCTAAGTTGGCGAGGCAAAACTTTGTCCGACTCCCGATGGGACCTTTTTGTCTCTGAAACTTGTCGTGACTTTATGCGATGACGGGCTTTCAGGCCACCATGGCGTCTCATGATTTCGCACTTCCATTAGGGCAGACAAAAAGGGTCTTCCAGGTGTTTGTTGTCTCTCTCTCCATTGAAGGCGTGGCAGCGCGCATCTTTCTCTCTCTCTCTCTCTCTGATCTCTGACATCCTCCCTTCGATGCTATTAAGAAACTCCTACGAGAGTTTCTTGATAACGCCCCGAGAGGCGACAGAAGCGCGCGTTTAAGATTCTAATCCCTCACTCACCGTAGAAAGCAGTTTGATATTCAGACTGTTCCCACGGTCCTCGCTCACGTTACCTGACCTTGTGCCTGATAACATGGTTTCGACGGGGAACATGGTGGCAAGGAACCTCTATTCTCGACAAGCCATAATAGCAATAAAAATAACAATAATAATAACAACAAAATAATAAAAACTTCTACTACTAAAAATAACAATAATAACAATAAAAATAACAGTAACAAAATAATAATAACTTAATAATAATAATAATAATAATAATAATTTAACTTTACCTCGGTGGCGAATTTGGAGTTATCAATGACCATTGAAGCAGGAACGTAAGTTGTTTCAATTTCCTCCATGGCGGTGGACGACTCTGAACGCTGTCTCCTCCACTCTTCCTGCTCTACTCCTTCCTCAGCTTCACTGTAAACAAAATCGATTTAATCTCTTTCAGCCAAAACAGTTCTCACATGACAACTCTATCACCTTAACACCTAAACCCGTTCTAAAATAATTAAATATCGAATAGAAAGCGGTTTCATTCCACCTCACTTAGACGTCAACCAGTGCATACCCACTCCAGACACTCGTCAGCTTCGATATAAAAAACCCCATAAATTTCTTTCCCCAAAACATTTCTCACAAATCTTATAACATTAAACAGGTTAGATTTAAATCAACGAAGGGAAAACGGGTTGAAAATGAGATGAAAACTACCGGAGTGTTTAAAAAAGAAGGTTAAAATGGGGAATTAGGTGAAGTGAATGGTAGAAGATGGCTCCATTACACGATGCTTTAGATACTGAGTGCAGAATTCTCCCGAAGGAAAATGAAAAAGTTCAAAGTGGACATATCATCATCTACTACTACTACTACTACTACTACTACTACTACTACTACTACTACTACTAATACTACGACGACGACAACCACCATCACCCCCATCACTACTACTACTCCTTCACCGCTCATTAAACCTACTATCTCTTGAAAGTAGACGATTACGTGGTATTCAAAATCTTAAAAGGATTTTCTAATGTTGATTACAGACTATTGTTCGTGATGGACGAAAGGGCTAACACACGCCAAAGCGGTTTCAAATTAGTGAAGAAGCGCTTTAACTCTACCATAGCTAAATATTACTTCACGTTTAAAATCACGCAAAGGTGGAATAGCCTGCCCAATCGTGTAGTAGAAAGCACGTCAGTTAATACGTACAAAACCGACTTGATGAGTACTTCAATAGTGTAAATATAACGTAGTAGGAGCATAAAAGAAAACGTCATACTTTCGAAATGAGGAATTAGGAATAAAATGAAATGAGCAATAAAAAGATACCAGCGACGCCCCTCTGCATGGAGTGAATATGAATTCGCCATTTTCTTTTTCCATCTGTCCTATAAGTATACCAGCAAGGGCTTCGCCACTCCTCCATCCCCCCCCCCGTAGGTGGGAGCTTGCGCTTCGCTACTAAGATTAAAATTTCAAATCTAAAAAAAACCAGCCATGGTTAAATTTTTATAAATTTTCTGAACTTCGACAATTATAATCATCATCACTAACTCTATAATTTAAGAACATGATTTTTTTTGAGAATTTGAATAATAATTTCATCTTAGTTTGGTTATGACGTAAGAATATTTAAAATTTTTATCAAGGTAATTTTTAAGAATTTCTTTAGTTTCCCCCAAGAAATAGTTAATTAAAAAAAATCAATATGATTCTCCATTATCTGTTAATTTTATAAAGGAACTCTAAACTAAATTTCCCCCCTTTCAAAATATCACGATGCTAAAATATAGTTATAGAAAAAGATATATAAAAATAAATTTTCGGAACTTCACCATTTGTAATTCTTTGGGTTTTAAAAAATTCGCAAAATTTCGATACTTATATTTATTTCTGAACTTCATCCTTTTATTTTTGATATTATAAAAGAATTATTAGAAATAAATTTGATAAAAAAACATAAGTCACAACCAAACTAAGATTAAAATATTATGCAAATACTGAAAAAAAATCCCTTTCTTAAATTATAGAGTTAGTGATCCAGCAAATATCAAGAGATGTGCTGGACTTAAACTTCAGTCTGTTTCTGATCATACCCCAAAGTTTCGTTATCTTGGTCGCTTTGCATAAAAGTCATGTTATTTCCAAAATATGTTCCAAATAGGCTCGCGACATTACCACACTGATCAGTCTCTCCTGAAATCGCTCTCTTAGCCAGGCTAGGGAGTCATTTGATGCGTGGAGGGTGGCTCCGTCTTGCTATAACTATTGTTCATCTCGATCTGTTCCTCTCCGTCGTCCCAGTGATGCCCAAAACTTCAACACTGCCACATAGCGCTCCATATTCACCGTTTGAGGTCTCTCATTTTCGTCTTCGAACCAAAAATGGGTCGATGATGCTATATTTAGAGATTGCTACCCATACTATGCACTTTGATGAGTATAATTGCTGTTTACATGTCCTGACAGCAGAAAGTGCGCTTCGTCAGAGAACCAAACATGATCCAAGAAGTCTGGATTGTCTTCGATTGCGTCACAAACCATTCGCCTCCGTAAATATTTGCTTTACTTGGATCTGGTAAGGATACAAATGAAGAGCTGATTTAAGAACACGCCTCAAAGACTCTCGAGAGATTCCCAGCTCTTGACTGCGTCGTCGAAGTGATTTCTTTGGGCTCCGCCCCACTGAGTACCATACAGCATCCTTTTTGTCCTAGCACTCATCCTCCAACCAGAATAAGTGTCCCTCAGACCTTTAGAATTAAGATTTTGCACAGTCCCATACTCTCTGAACTTCTGAACTCGGTCGAAAATTCTACTTTTTTATGCATCCTGACGACATCGAAACTTTCTCCGAAAATTTGCTTGCACTACAGTGTATGATTTGTTGGCGAATTAGGCCTCTACGCAAATGTCTTTTCCTTGGTTGACCAAGACATGTTGGGGAAGAAAAGTGTTCCAATATTTCATGCCCAAAGGCGACTTGTATACCTCGAAAAAGAAAAGAAGAAAAATTATAATTAACAGTTTTATTCAAAGATTTGTGGGTTCTGTTTTTTGTGGGTCCCCCGGTATTTCATCTCCGCGGGGAAAGAGAGTACTGTCCTATCAACACCCGTTTCCCTTAGTTCGAAGAAGCGTGTTCGTGTATTTGAGGGATAGCTGGACCTGCATGTCAAGGGTACACATGTAGATAAGTCTGTATCGTAGAAGTGAAATAGTTAGAAAAGGCCTGTAATAAAAGGCCAAATGGTACACATGTAGATAAGTGTGTTCCGTAGAAGTGAAATAGTTAGAAAAGGCCTGTAATAAAAGGCCAAATGGTACACATGTAGATAAGTGTGTACCGTACAGTTTAAATAGTTAAAAACACATGTAAAAAAAGCATGATACACTAGCGTTAAAATGCGGTAGTTAACATCTACTGTAAGCGGACTCGCCTTGAGCGGGACCTTAAGGGCTTTGCTGGTCCTTGTTTCTGTAGTTCTGTAGTGCCTCCTCCTCTTCCTCCTCATCCTTCTACTACTATCTCTATTACTACTACTCCTTCTCATCCTCCTAATACTACTAACACGACTACTACTACTACCACTACTACTACTGCTGCTGCTACTGGTACTACAACTAATACTCATCCTTATCCTCCTCCTCCCCCCTCTATTCTTACTACTCCTCCTATTCCTCCTCCTCCTCCTCTTCCTCCTACTACTACTACTCCTTATCATCCTCCTCCTACTAATACTACTCCTTCTCCTTCTCCTCCTAATACTAATACCACTACTACTACTCTTACTCCTCCTCCTCCTCCTCCTCCTACTACTGCTTCTGCTGCTACTAATACTCCTCATACTACTAGTGCTGTTACTACTACTACTACTACTGCTGCTACTGCTACTACTACTACAACTCTTTTCCTCTTCCTACTACCACTACTACTACTACTACTACTACTACTCCTTCTCCTCCACCTCCTACTACTACTACTACTATTACTACTCCTCCTTCTCCTCCTCTTCCTCATACCACTAATACTACTCCTTCTACTCCTCCTCCTCCTACTACTACTACTAATATTACTACTCCTCCTCCTACTACTACTACTACTAATATTACTACTCCTCCTCCTCCTCCTACCATTACTTCTACTACTACCTACTAGTAGTTGAATTTAATGTAAGGTGAATTGTTTTGTTGAACTTAATTGGTGGGCGAATTTGGAGCCTTAGTTAAAGACAAAGAATTAATGAGTCTCTCCCCCTCATGGTGTGAAGAGCTCCATTTATTGAAATTCGACAAATCATGTGATGTATGTTGTGAAGTGAAAGAAAATGTTTTCTAGTACATATGAAAAAAAAATCGAATGCTCTTAATAGATACCATGCGTAGCTCTGTACATCTGATGGTATATGTTGCGTATGTACGAGCAGATTTTCTCCTCATTTAGAACAGGTTCAATATACTTAAGCGCTAGTGATGTTTGCATGTAGATACAAAGGAACTACAGACCTGTATTTATCTATAAAATCTGTATATGTATCGATATCGACAAGTCAAAACACGCTTGTAGCGCAAATCTGTGTATCTAATCTATATATATATATATATATATATATATATATATATATATATATATATATATATATATATATACACTCGTATATAGGAGGCCATTTTTTATGCAGGATTCATTGAAGTCGACAGCAACGGCTGCATTGTTTACTTTTGGCTGCAGTTTGCCAATAGCTTTGACTATAGTCTCAACATATAGCTCTAGGTGAGTAAAATTGCTCGGAAAAGGCATAACTTTATTTTCCTAGACGTCTTTCGACCTAACAGTAGGGTTATCTTTTGGGCAGAATGGTGAACTTTATTTTATTTTATTTATTTATTTATTCATGTAAAAAGCTGGTGAAACGATGAGGGACCACCTCTACACTTACGTGGATTGGGGGACAATGAAAGAGAGAAACAGTGACGAAATTTAAATACAGGAGGAGGTAGAAAGTTTGCCCGGGGATCGGGACTCTCAGTTTTTCGTTAACATTTACACTTTACTACAGATTAACATTTGGACCTAGAAGGAAAAAATACTTGTGATATTTCTAAACAAAAATATTTAGGGCGCAAAAAAGTAAAAGATTATATACAACTAGAATAGAACAACACATCCAGTTTAGTCACATTAATAAAGGGTCATGGTAGTTAAATTATAAAAACATAATTATAGTGGGCAGCGTCAGAGATTAAAAGCAAGGTTTTATCGGTATGAGTACATTAGGCACTTTCGGTTAGATTTTGATTCACGATTAAGATGCTACACTTAGAGAAATCAGTTTATATTCAGTATGCGAGTTGAACGTAGGGTCACCTGTAGATGTCCGGTGTGGCTACCGTTTGGGAGGGAGGCATGCACGACTTGTATCTCTCCCAGTCCTGTAGCCTGAACATGTCCTATACAGTGCTTGGTGGGAGATCAGCCTCTAGGCTGTCATAGATGGCGTTGATGCGTGAATGCAGGAAGGCATTCACCGTCTCCAACCCGGTTCTGCGATGAAACTCCCTCGACGTGACGAAATCGTCCCATTTCACGTTTAGTATGAAGCGTAGGACCCGATTTTGTACCCTCTGCATTTAAATCATCCTGGTCCTTGAAGCTGTGTTGAATGATATTGTTTAGTACAGCAGCTTTGTTCTCACTAGGGATGTATATAATTTCATTTTGTTTTGTATATTAGCATTGCGAAATCGGTAGAGTTTGCTGAGTTTATGTGGCTTCCTATGCCGCGTTTGGAGATCCTAAAGCCTAGGATACTCGCTCTTGGCGAATAATTTATTGTTGAGTTCTTCAGTCGGATGGGCTCCGTCTTCCGTCTTCCGATCGCGACTGCAGTGAACTCTTTTTGCTTCGTTTAGATCTTCCACTTCTCTTCATAACGAGAGATTATCCGAGCTTCTGCTGCAGTCGCCATCAACATCACTCTTCCAGATCTGGTAGAGCGAGTCACAATCTTAATGATGTCGTCCGCGTACTGCACGTTGATGGTTCGTGGAAGTTGAGGTTTTGGAATGTCCCTAGTGTAGATTGTGAAGAGGGTGGGACTCAGACACCCTCCTTGGGGGACTTCAGATAGCAGGTCAACTGTATAGGATTTCCCCGAAATGGGGGGGATAACCCGAGCCTCCAGATCTTATATTTGAGACAATCGATCCATACCTTGCCAAAGGCTTTCTTCACGTCCCAGCAGACCACATGCACCATACAGTCAGAGGAAAGCCCCTTGGGCGTATGTTGAAATGCAGAGATAATTGCAGTCTCTGTGCTTCTTTTTTTGTGGAAGCCATGTTGTTCGTCGTTCTGCAGTGAGTGTGACGACAGATGGGAGACTAGCCTGTTGTTCAGGATCTTTTCGAATACTTTCCAATTATTTGGAGAAGTGAGATCGGCCTGAAATTCATCACTTGATATTTAGGCTTCCCTTGTTTAGGAATAAAGATCATTTTGGCTATCTTCAGACCGTCCAGGAAGTATCCTACCGCTAATGCTGCGTGGAAAAGATTCAACAGAGTAGTTTTTGTCCCCACCGGAGCTTCTTGTGATATTAGAGGAAAACTATATTGAATATGTTTGAACATTACCGTAGGAAAATGGACCAATCAACTAACTCTAAAAATACATGAATAGATTTGTTTAAAAATAGTTTGAACATTAATGTAAAGAAACAGACCAATCAACTAACATGAAAATACATGGATATGTTTAGAAAATATGTTGGAGAACAAAAAATTGATGTTGGGTATAAACAGAAGGAGGAAAAGGTTTAGGGAAATTCTGGTTCCATGCGTGGGTGTTGCAGATTCTGGCGGTGAGTCGATCGGAGGATAGTCTCTGGCTGGATTTGTATATTGATTGAACGTCTGCGTTGGCAGTTCATAACTGCCTCGGCCATATATATATATATATATATATATATATATATATATATATATATATATATATATATTGTCGTGGGTAAGCCAAGATTATTATTTTTTATTTTTATTAATAATTGATAAAGTGGGTCGTACGTTCGTACTTCCAGTGACCACTTCAGGATCGATCTCTAAGAGCGCTTTTCTTATTTTTATTCTACTGAATGAATATAAAGGGGAGTTCTCTCTTTAATATACTAAATACTGCCAATGCCACTCGTTCAAGGATAATTTAAACACTTCAACCACAATATACTTTTACTGTACATTAATCAACTCAAACAAAATTAATATCTACACGTATATAATACAACTTAAAAATGGTTCTTAAATCCCGTTACCGACACTCGGTTTTTGGTTGCTTTAAGGGAGAACAATTTACTTTAAAAAAAATTGTCTTTAAGATATAAAAATAATCTACGTTAAACGCACGGGGACATGAAAATAGAATTGATTACTCACATAAGGTAGTGGGGTTTACCTAGAGAATCCAAAAGAAATACCGACCTTCGAATATTGTCAGTAGAGGCGTCGTGAGTGTACTTTATTTGCTTCTTAATAGAGGGTGTTACTCCGAACGAGGGGTGGATGAGTGACATCACGCAGAATTTCGAGTCGGCGGAGGAGAAGGAATTAAAACAAAACACCGATTGAAGAGGCGATGCGTCGGGCGTTTATGACCTTGAAAAGGTTTTCTCAGACGAGGCTTGAAGATGGCTGTATGATTTTCTAGCGATTTGATTTCGCTTGTAGAGCTTCTCTATCTGAGTTTGGTGTGTCAAACTCAGATAGGGTGAGATCAGTTGACGATCTTTGGTAATCGAACTGTGCCGATTATACTTGGTGCAATCTGGTATTGGCCAAGAAAATGAAAGTCCTTTTTAACTTGCTGGGGGAATTCTATCTCGGCAATTTCTTATCTATGTCGCGACGAAACGAGAATTGTCCTCTTTTTCTCCTGACGAACGGTTTTATACTAGAATTACTCCGTGTAATGGGAGGGGGAGGAGAATAGCAAAGGGATACCGGAGGGTGCCTTGGCTTTTGGGTGTCTGTTATTTCTCTTCCTAGACATTTTGAAATTAAGGAAACTGGATCTCATGGTGAATCGACAGAAATCGGTATCAATTCAGCCGTGTTTGGTGTTGTGTAGCTCTGGGAGAGCGTAATATGAGAGTGACAGTTTGAATTTTTGACTTGTTTGTTTATAAATATACCCTCGGAGGGTAGGTCTTTTGAGCAGAGGTCAGGAATAACTGTCTCCTAAATTTGCCATTTTTATCGTACTTGTATGTTACGAGAGACTGGGTAGAGTGGCTTAGAGAAACCCAGGTGGGTTTTGTTTTTCTTTCATTGTTTTTCTTCGCCATGTGAAAGACCTCGATATATATATATATATATATATATATATATATATATATATATATATATATATATATATATATATATATATATATATATATATATATCGGTAAGTAGATAAATAACATATATTGGCCACGTTTCGGGCTCTGGACCCACCTTCTGGTCTAGAACAATAAAGAAAACAATAACACGAACTAAAGGCTAAAGGTAAAAATGTAGTGTGCGCTGTGTCCATGGACACGTAGTGGACCTCGGAAACGTTCTGTTTGAAGGATTAGGAAGTGGTTGTATATATACTGATGTAGGGAGGAGCAGTGGTCGTGCTGTTTTCATGTATTAGAACGAACACCGTCTCGGAAAAGATGATTTGCCCTAATCCGATCGCAGTATAAAGCAGCTTAAGTATTTTGGTGTATAATTAGGGTTCGTCCCCAGACATGTTTTTTGCCACCGTGGAAAGCACGGTGGCCAGTTGTGTCTCGGAGTTACTGAGAGGTACTTGGTGGTATGTGGGCGTAAGTATCGGTGTGGACGTGTTGATCGGTGTGGTAGGTTAAGTGGCCTCGGAAGCGCTGGCAGTAACGGTGCATGTTCTTATGAGAGTGAGGGGTGGTGTGAGTGAAGTGTAATGTAGTAGAGATGAATGAGGGAGTTGTGATGTATTGATGCCTCCGTAGCTCAGAGATAGCATCTGCGCGCTTCTTCATGAAATATGGGTACATCTTGCTCATGACAACGTAACTACCATCGCAGATCACACAGCGGAGGGTAGTGACGTGAATACGGTGTAAATCTCCCTTTTCGATGCATTTTTAACAGACAAGCTCTGCTTTACACGAATATTTCTGGCCACCAACCCTGTAGCAAAGCAGGCACTAGAGGGGGGCGGGGGCGGTCATTGTTTTGTTGTTCTATTTAGTATGTGTCGTAGAATGCAGGTAGGTATGCAATGGATATTTCTCACCTTTTAAACTCCAGAACCAGCACCAAGATTAGCCAACAATTAACAATTAAACCAACGTTAACCAATAGATTGATAAAGTTTTAATCAATTGAATGACCAGGAATAACCCCAATTAACCTGACGCCAGTTTAATATATAATAGATATTATTATATATGTCGTAGACGTGGGTTGGGTCCAACCCTTCCTGCGTTTCTCAGCAGAAAGAAATAACGGCTGTGTGCGTGGGAAACTTATAATACAGGCAGAGTGCAAATTATCGAATTTTAGGTTGGCCAAATAGTCGGCTATCTTGTAGGTTCCGGGACAATAGATAAACGGGTAATTTGCTAATATGAAAATTAATATTCTTTTACAAAGGTTAAAAAGGAGGTTTGAAACAAGCGCGTCTCAGCGTCTTTTAGACTTCGCGGGGACGATCGCCGTACACACAACAAACAATACTGACCGAAGGGTCGGTATTGACTCTGAGCGTACACGAAACGACGAAGGAGGCTTACACCACTGGGGAGGGGGGGGCGGGGGGTGAACTTGCACAGTAGAGTTGCGAGTTACTGTTACCTCGAAGATTTGGTCCGAGGGAGTAATCCTTGCCTTGGCGCAAAGTTTAAATAATAGTCTTTTGACAATGACTCATAACGGGATGAACTTAGATCTTGCCTTCGAGTTTAGAACACCGAAAGTAGACTCACGTGAATTAGATTAGGATTACACTGAGCTTGAGGGGTTCTGCGAGGAATTGTGCAAAGTCCAACGGGACGCGAATAGCGGGTACGAACAGGGAATTGCAGACGGTAGGTACTGACGGGGGCGAGAAGATACTGACGGGGTGGGCAGGCAGCGGATACCGAAGGGGCGGGCAGGTGGCGGATACTGGTGGGGCGGGCAGGCAACGGATACTGGCGGGGCGGGCAGGCGGTGGATACTGCCTTCGAACTCTGGCGCCGGAGGATTTATAGTGGGGTCAAATAGTGTTTGCCCCCCTCCGCCCGAAGGCGAGGCTTCCAGGGTCCGATGCATTGTCAGGCGAGGGTAGTCTCGCCCTATTAGCATGATCGCGGGGAAGTTCCTAAGCCGGCGAAGCGAACTTTGTCCGACTCCCAGTGGGACCTTCGAGTTTCTCACAACTTTCCGCGATGACGGGCTTTCAGGCACCACGGCGTCTCCTGATTTCGCGCCTTCATTAGCGCAGACACAAAGGGTCGAACATGTGTCTGCTGCTCTCTTTCCTTGAAAGGCGCGGCTGTGCGCGCAAATTTTTTTTCTTTCTCTCTGATCTCTGACACTCCTCCATCCCCAGATGGAACTTCAGGGGAAGAAGTAACATCGGAAAATGACAATTTTCAAAAACGGAGCCAGAATACAAAATAGTGGAGCTAGTGGGGAGGGGAAACATTCATATACACAATATTATATAATGCTACTGCATGGTTGCCGAAATATATTTTTTCCCATGATACTATTAAGTGAGGCTAACCGGCTTGAAGGTGCGTTACCTACGATTATACGAAGCTAAAAAAAATAAAGGATATTAAAAGAATTCATTGTACACAGATAAGCAAAAAAAATAAATAAAAAGGATACGCGTTTCTTTATTATATGGTTGAATATACAAATTTATTTTATGAAAAAAATTAATACACGGATAAAAAAAAGGAAATGGCTCGGAATTAGTTTAGAAAAGTATCAAACAGGTTTCTACTTAAACTATCAGCCATACAGTTATCGGTACCTTTTAAATACAAAATGCGGAATTGAAATTCCTGGAGGTGTATAGGCAGGGGGCATGGTTTGGAACGGATGGGTTCCAGGGTGGTTAGTTTGATATTGTGCTCAAAGTAGGTAGCACAACCGGGGATCTCGGTGATGACGTCATCCAAATGACTCAGGAGCGCTTGCAGTTGATCTTTTTGAAGAGATGATAACTGGTCGAATATCTTAATTTCCGCAGGCGGGTAATTATTAAAGTCGGGCAAGACATTCAATAGGCATTTCTTGTCTTGCTCCACCCAGGTTACTTGGATTACGCAAAAGGTCCAGGGGGTAGCCAAATTCCATGGGGAATTCTTTGTCGATTGCAACTATCTGGTTGATGCTCGCGCGCAGGTGGTACTGCTTGAGTATGTTCACATGAAAAAGCTTTTTCCTGAAGGGGGTTTCAATAAGGTAATCGACGAGGCCACGCTTCTCGACTATGTGGTAAGTGTCCTTCCACTGGCTGAACAATTTGTTGTTGTCCTTGGGGAGGAGAAGCAAAACTTCTTCTCCGTGGTTAAATTTCCTATATTTAGACTTGTAATTAAAGTATGTTTTATACTCGTTAAAATTGATGCAGCGTTCTGAGACGCAATTTTGGCCCACTTTTCCAGCCTCCTTCTTAAATCCAGTAGATACGACTAAGAAGTCTAGTTGTTTTGATTCAATTTCTGATTGGAATAAAGTTCCTTTTGGATACTTAGGCGGACTCTGACGTTTTTACCATATAAAAATTCAAAGGGGGCGAATCCTAATGTACATACGATGGGGGATTTCACGATAAGAAAAGAGGGCTACCGGAAGGAAGCAGTGACATTCAGTGGGCTGATCTGCACATTTAGCCTCTCGCACAATCCATTCCTACTCGAGTGAAAAGGGGGGGTAAGCAAAGATTAATCATCAATAATTTACCGACGTACTCCATTAATTCGGAGGTGAATTGACAACCACGATGCGAAAGGATTTCTTTGGGCAAGCCCTCACGGGAAAATATGGAAATAAGGGCTTCGGCACAGACATGCTTTCGATTTTATTGAGGGGCACAGCCTCGGGAAATCGGGTGACAAAATTGACCAGCGTTAAAACGTAACTATGGCCTTCACTCGACGGTGGGTGGATCGGTCCGATCAGGTTGATAGCTAATCGAGTGAAGGGCTCAGACATTAGCGGTCCCTTCTGCAAAGGCGCATGTTTGACTCGTCCTTTTATTGCCGTATTTTGGCAAATGTTGCAAGAACGACAATATCGCAGAATTTCGTCGGTCTCACCAGGTCAATAAAAATATTTGAAGATCCTTTGAGTGGTCTTCGTGTGGCTGAAGTGACCAAAAAATAGGCTATCTTGAGCCGTTTTCAGGATTAGAGGGACACGGGAGTTGGGTACACATAATGTGCGGGACTGGGTGTCGTTTTCCTCGATGCACTCGCGATAGAGGAAGTTGTCCTTGATGAGGAAGGAAATCACATTATTCCCCCTGATGGTTTCGCGTGTTTTGTTCTGAGTTTTTGACCACGGGTGACGAAGAGATTTACATTTATTCAGGCTTTTGGCAAAGTCATGGCTCATCGACCTCTGGAATTCTAGGGAACGCGGGGGTTCCAGAGGTGTAGGCGCTTGCAGTTAAGTCTTCGCGCGGGAACGGGTAGTAACGGTTGAGCCACTGGAGAGTAAGAATCCCGGGGGGACTGACACATTAGGATAGCGCAAAACCTGATGGGGGCTGCAACGACTTCAGCCCAACCAGAAAAATATCCGAACTCAATGTAGCAATGAATAATGCGGAATTTATTGGCACGCCGCAAGTAAGCATGCACTACGGCAAACTTATCGTGGTCCGGAGCCACACAGCGGGGAGTAGTTCATCGGATACAACAAGTCACGTGCACCTTGTATCACGAACGAGGGTGGGGATCCGGCAACCATTAACTGCTCCAGTTTCGATTTAAAGGGCCCTAGGGATACTTTTTTAGAAAAAAAGTTTACCTGGTGGCCAGCAGTATTCGGCGGGTTTGAAAAAGAGGGGGAGGGGGCTTCATTTTGAGACAGTCGGGGCGTAGAAGTTGCACTGACCAGTTGTACCTGGTGAGAAGCAGGGGTGGAGTTCAGGAGTTACTCACGTAACTCTAAACTCCACAGGAATAGCACACGATTTTCCTCCTGGGGAACGACGAAGCAGAGGTGTTGAGAGCAAAGAGCTTAACATCACGGTGGCCCAACGAGAAGAGGATTTTGACTTTGGCGGGCCCAGTAATCTTAACGAACTTATTCCCATTATTAGGAACAAATTTGTTCTTGCTGGTTTTGGATTTAGGAGATGTGGGTTCTGATTTCTTTCCTTCTGTCGGATAGCAGTTGTGGCTAGCTGCGTAAACGTCTGACTCCTCGATGCATTCCTTGAGAGTACGGCACCTCCCGTCCTTTACGAAGAGTCTGGTTTCCAAAGTAAGCAACGCAAGAAATTGGTCATTGAGGACAAAATCGACCAGGGCGTCGTATTCATGAAGCACCTTGGACGTGTCAATCCCAAAATTAAAGTGACGCTGTAGGTAGTATCCGAACTGTCGGAAGGTCTGGTTTGTTTGAATGCGATAGTGCCTAAATTTAGCTCGGTAGAAATCCAGGGTCATGTTATAAGTCGCGCGCAACTCGGCTTTTAACGATGATCAATCCATTGTTTTATCTGATGGGAGGGAGATAAAAATATTCATGAGTTGGGAGCTCAGTAGAAGCAATAATTGTGGTATGCCGTCTGTCTCGATGTCCCAATGGTCACTTCGTAGATCTTTTCGAAGTGGGTAAGATAAGACTCAAAGTCTTAGCTTTCTTTGAAAACGGGAGTTTTATGGGTCGCTGACTGTGGTACGTCTAGGCTAGAACTTGAGGAATTTTCGGAGAGCGTCTCGTTCCTAGCTCTGCTCATCTCCAGTTCTTGATAGCGAATTCTCTCTCTTTCTTCTCGTTAATTTTCTTCTCTGTCTCTTCTTTCGGCACTTTCTCTTCTCTCTTCTGCCTGGATGTAGGCTATCAGATCTTTGCTAATAAGCCTGAGTGACTCACTTAGGGTCTTGAAAATTTCAAATAACGATATGATGCTGGTTTTACGCGACGGGCACAACAACAATAATAAAATTAACGTACGACAAGGAATATGGCGGAATTATAGATTTATTTACGCACGAACAGGAGTGCGAATGGTTTTGCTAAACAAAACGAAAATACGAACAACAAAGGGGGAGGGAAACACTCGTGAGAGAGATTTTGTGGTCGAGATTTTACCTAAATCCCTCATTATGATTGAGACCAGAGTTACAGCACTCCTATACAGAAATACGAACAATAATACTATTTTTAATATACCTTGAACTTAAGGCACGAGATGAGGCCTTAAAAGACAACAATTCCATTCTGTAAGGGCATAAAATCAATAGTTAAACACAGTCACTCAACAATCCATTCACCAAAAAATAAATGGGAATGGGAACAAATACAATCCGCAGGTAGGTATGCAATTGTTATTACTCACCTTTTAAACTCTAGAACCAAAACCAAGATTAGCCAACAATTAACAATTAAACCAAGGTTAACCAATAGATTGATCAAATTTTAATAAATTGGTTGACCAAGATTAACCCCAATAAACCTGACGCCAGTTTAATATATAATAGATATTACTATATATGTCGTAGAATAGGGTTGAGTTCAATCCTTCCTGCGTTTCTCAGCCGAGCGAGATGACGGCTGTGTACGTGGGAAACTTATGATACAAACAGAGTGCAAATTATCCAGATTTTAGGTTGGCCAAATAGTCAGCTATCTTTTAGGTTTCAGGACAATAGAAAAATGGGTACAAAAATGACTTTACTAATATGCAAATTAATATTATTTTTTTAAAGGTTAAAATGGGGGTTTGAAACAAGCTATATAACCCATTATATCTACAAGAGTCTCAGCGGCTTAAATGGCGGGGGGGATTTAGTGGGGTCAATCGCCGTACACACAAACGAACAATCCTGACCGAAGGGTCGCTCGTATGACCTTGATCATACACAAAGCCGAAGATGGAGGCTTACACTGAGGCAGGGCGGGGGGTAGCGAGAGCACTTGCACAGAAGTGTTGCGTGTTGCTGTTACCTTAAAGATTTGGTCCGATGGAGTAACCCTTGCCTCCTTGGCGGAAAGTTTAAATAATAGTCTCTTGACAATGACTATTAACAGGATGAATTTAGAGATTGCCTTCGAGTTTAGAACACCGAATTGAATTTCGGCGCTTTGTATTTGGGGAGCGGGTAACAACGAGTACGGGGTAGACTCACGCAAATTAGACGAGGATACACGGAACTTAAGGGGTTCTGCGAGGACTCGAATATCGGGTACGAACGGTAAAGTGCAGACGGCAGGTACTGACGGGGGCAGGCAGAAAGTGGATACTGACGGGGCGGGATGCGGCGGATACTGATGGGGCCAGCAAGCAGTATCCTTCCAACTCTGGCACCGAAGGATTTATAGGGGGGTCGGAGGGGGTTTTCCATCCTCCGCCCAAAGACGAGGTTTCCAGGGTCCGACGCATTGGCAGGCACGGGTAGTCTCGTCTTATTAGTACGATCGTGGGAAGGCGAAGGCGAACTTTGTCCGAAACTCAGTGGGACCTTCGAGTTTCTCACAGCTTTTCGCGATGACGGGCTTCCAGGCCACCACGGCGTCTCGTGATTCACATCTTCATTAGCGCAGACAAAAAGGATCGTCAAAGTGTCTGCTCTCTCTCTCTCATTGTTGGCGAAGAGCTCGGTGGCAGTGACCACCGACTAATTAGATTTGTATTCAAAGTCCCGAAGGCAGGGCCTGCAACTAGTAAATCGAAGAAACTGGATTTGAGAAGAGCAGACTTTGCAGGTCTTCATGCTGGACGGACTAACGCCAGGCTTAGAAGTGTGCGATGCTGTTAAAGACTCGTGAAACAGTTTTAAAACTACATTCATGAGTCTTCAATCGCGTTTCATCCCTCTGAAATGCCCCCATTGGTCTTCTGTTCAACCAAAGTGGTTTAATCGAGAAATCGGTCAGCTGCTTAGGAAAAAGAGAACTGTGTACCGGCAATCGAAGATCTCGGGTGACTTTGACGAATGCTGGAGGCTAGCCAGGAGAGTGAAGTCCAGCATAAGGGCGGCTAAGCGGTCTGAGGAACTCCGAGTGGCGAGACTCTGTAAAGAGAATCCCAAGGGGTTCTTTAAATATGTAAACAGCCGTAAACCAATCCGTCGAACGATTGGCCCTTTGAGGAATGAGGAGGGGACATTAAAGCACTCTGCTGCAGAAAATGCTAACCTCCTCAACGACTACTTCTCTTCAGTGTTTACTGAAGAGTGTGGTCCCATCCCCCAGCTGACGGATTCCTACTCGGGGAAAAAGCTGGAGGATATGGACTTCACCGAAGGAGAAATAGAAAAGAAGATCAGTGACCTAATGACGAATAAGTCACCTGCCCGGATGGCTTTCTACCTAAAGTGTTGAAAGAAGTGCACGATAAAGTGTCACGACACATGGGCGCAATCTTTAACATGTCAATCCGTACCGAATGCGTTCCTAGAGACTGGCGTGAAGCGAAGGTGAATCCTATCTTCAAGAAAGGAGACCGTAGCCAACCGTCGAACTACCGACCTATCAGTCTGACTTCGTTAGTCGGTAAACTAATGGAAAGCATCATGGTGGACAAAATGAAGTATTTAGAGTCAAACCTGCTAATAAGGAGTTCCTAGCACGGCTTTCGAAGGCAACGGTCATGCCTGACGAACCTTGTGGAATTCTTCCACTTCGTCTTCAGTGAGCACGATCGGGACAAGGCGATAGATGTGGTGTACTTAGACTTTCAGAAAGCCTTTGATAAGGCACTACACCGCCGCCTTCTCTGAAAAGTGCGAACGCTGGGCATAAACGGAAAGGTAGCCGGCTGGATAGAGAACTGGCTAAGTGGCAGACGGCAACGGGTGGTGGTGAATGGACAGGCTTCTGAGTGGGTGCCCGTTACTAGCGGGGTGCCTCATGGTTCTGTCCTGGGACCACTACTATTCATCATCTACGTCAACAACATGGACGGTGACATGGTTGCCAAGATTTCCAAATTTGCCGACGATACCAAGCTTGGTATGAACGTTGCAAAGGATGGAAATGCTGCCCGCCTGCAGGAAGATCTTGGGAAGATTGGGGAGTGGTCGGACACGTGGCAAATGACTTTTAACGTGAACAAATGCTAAGTGATGCATATCGGCCACTTAAATCCCCAATCTCAGTATATTCTTAAGGGCACTGCTATTGAATCCACCGACACTGAGAAGGACTTGTTTGTAACAATCACTAGTGCATTGAGGCGAAGAAAAAGGCCCAAAGGATGCTAGGCTACATAAAGCGCCAGTTTGGATATCGGAACAAGGCGATTCTACTGTGTTTGCACAACTCACTTGTCTGACCGCACCTGGAGTATGTCGCACAATTCTGGAGTCCTTCATTTCGAAAGGACATCGCGAGATTGGAACGCGGGTAAGCCAGGGCAATCAAACTGATTCTCTCTATCAGACATAAAAGTTATGAAGATATATTAAGGGAATTAGATCTGTTCTCGTTGGAAACCCGTAGACTGCGTGGTAAGCTCATCGAAGTTTTCAAAATACTTCGAGGGTTCGACAATGTTGACTACAGGAATATTTTCACACTTGCTGAGAGCAGAACAAGAAATCACGGCTTTAAACTTGAACTGAAGCGTTACAACCGTGATCTGTGTGGAAATTTTTTCACGTACAGTATCTTCAGTAGTTGGAACGCACTTCCAGTGAAAGTTGTCAACTGTGAATCTGTTGACCAGTTCAAGTCAAGACTAGACAAGGTCTTGAAAAGTGGCCGTTTAAGGACGTAAAGCATTTGAGTAGAGATGTGCCCACTCGACTGCTAGTCCAAAGGTACCCTCTTTGAATGGACTTAAGGTCTTCTAGGGTAATTTCTTTCCTTGTTACTCCTTGTTACTCTCTCTCTCTCTCTCTGATCTCTGACAGTGTGTTTGTGTTAGTGTACAGAAGACCTTAATGCCCTGGTCTAGTATTGTGTTTCTTTTCCGATAGTGTTATAACCACCCGGTTTTTATTGCAGTTGTAGTAGAAGTCCTGGATTACGTTTTTATCGTACTCCGATTTGAGCTTGGTTACTAACTCATTTGTAGGGTATTTCACCCAGAGAGGGTTGTGCGTCCTATGCGTACTTGGTGTCGTTTTGTGACTGAGTCTAGCAGTGTAGTTAGGTGCTGTTTGTCTGCCAAATTATCTTTAGCGCAGACGTAGAAATTCTGGGCACCCTTTAAAGATCTGAAAATCAGTGTCCGCCCTGTATGTGTGTGATGTAGGTGATGGGGTTGTTAAGTGTGCAAGAGAGTCCTAGTGTTTCGGCACGTGGTAGAGTGCATTTTGTTTCAGGGTTGTGGCTGAGGCATAGGGTGGTTTGGCCACCTATTACATGTTTTATTTCGTGAGTGTGCGGCACGGGAGTGGCTGGAGAAAGTCCCTCACCCCGCTGCTGACAACATACCGCAAACTCTGACTCCGATGAAAGGTGAAAATATGAGTATCGAACTTAATTGGCTCCTCAAGAGGATATAAAGACATGGCGGACTTGATGATAGAAGATGGCCGAAGCAACAATTCCAATCTGACGGCACCACCACCTCAAACGGCTTTTTGTTATTCGGAGTTACACCCATCCAAGCCAAAACGTGTGTAAAATTCCTCTGTGGTCCCGGCCATACCCATGGGATTCGATAATTACTGCTGCCATAGGTTGTAACGCAGTGGGCTAGACCACAAACTTCTTTTCCACGAAGCCTGCAATTATGTCCTTCTAAAGGAAATGCATAGTTGCAACGAGGTTATGTGTGGAGTTTTCTTTTACAGGGGGAGAATCATGAAGAGAAAAATGGTGGGGGCAGGGATGGGGAGGGTCTTTGTGGGGTGCTTAGGCTCATGGCGTTTTTAAAAAAAATGGTTCGGAAAAACTTAAGAGGAGATAGGAGTAGTTGAAAGATTATACACCGATGCGTGCTATTGTTGTTCATGTGAGTAGAGGTATTGGGTGCGACAATAACGCTGGGAAGGAGTAAGGTGGAATGAGATGCGGGCATTAACTGAAACGTGCCATTCATCTTACCAATACATTATGTAAGGATTGGCAAGGGTATTGTGAAGGGGTCATCGCCTCGGGTGAAGTGATAAGTAAAGTAAATTGTAGCATACAATGTGGTTATGGATATATTTACTAAGAAATGAAATACTATTAGAATAAAAACAACTTCATGGTTCTGCTATTTAAGAATGTTGAGGAAACTTGGATATCTATTAATGCGAGTCTTGTTGGAAAAAACAGACTTCGAGGAACTCTCTGCTTTTCTTGTTTGCAGATCGTCCCAACACTTTGGTTTCCGTCCTTTTCATGTGTTGGGAAAAAATCCAATTAAGAACATAGGAACATAAAAAAAGAAGGAGACTGCAAAAGACCATTCATGGCCTACACTTGGCAGCTCCTGTTCCAGTCAACACACAAAAGTTGAAACCAAGTCATTGAAGTATGGTAAAAGCGGAGGAAGTTAGAGAAAATTATGAAAGCAGCTTACCTCTAGCCTAATACCCGCTACAGACCTGCAATCAAGGAGTATATGACCTGCAAGAGGTTCACTCTTCGTAATATAGTCCTAGAAACATCACCATGTGAGAAATCGACACCAAGCTCAGTTATTGAAGCGGAATCATAAAACATTAAAAAGATTTTATATACGGGCATCTATGGACTAGTACTGCTCAAACCTGGAAGAGTTCTTCCAGTCGAGAACTATTGGCTTTGTTAGTCGCGTACACGAAACTCTATAAGTTAATATGTCGGTCCATAGGTCAGCCGGTCGGATGGTAGTCATTTTACTTTTTATTGAGGTTTTTGGGCAATGACACCGTAACTATTACGGTCGATTGTAACGAAATTTAAATGTTTTATGTTGTTTTACATTTTCCTTGGAATGATAAAATTACCAAGGTCCTCTCAAGGTTAGTCCGGGAATTATTAGAAGAAAACTATTTATGGGTCGAATTTCCCCACTTGTTGAAAGTTTGGAAGGTCGTAAGGTCATACGTCAGAATAATTGAGAGCACGTGACTTAGGTCTGTTGATCTTGTTTATATTAAATGTGTGATTTCTATACGAAATAAATTACAAAATCTGCCATACTTTTCCGAACCCTTATTCACTTAGATTTCCCGGATAAATCTTAGACAACGACCTCCAGCATATTTTAGGAATGAGCTTTGAGGGGGACGGGGTGAGAATCTAGAAATGATTTCTTGGGAGATCATTACTTAGGATTGAATTTTTTTAAAATAAGTAATAATAATGGATAAGATTAAGAGAAAAAGATAATTGAAATTGCGGTAATTCAAGACGAAGATAGCGCCGTCATTTCCAAAGTTTTAGAGCTTTCTAATCTAAAAAAAGTCATAGAAGCAATGTTATTCAGCTCATCGAATTACACAGGAATACCTATTTATTTATGTAATTCTGAATAAATTTATTTTTCCAAATTTTGTAAATATTTCTGGTAAACCTGAAGATCCGTGGTCCTGGTCGCATAATATTTCGTCCATGTTCCAATATGTTTCGCCTTTTTTGACTAACTTTGAGGGTCCGCCCGTGGGGGGGACGGCTCGTAGGGGGGATCGTCCCGCCATGACCTTTCTTTTCAAAATCGCTTCTACGTCTCGTGGGGGAGGGCTGACGTCATCAATGAATGAATAATGAATTTTTATTTATTTTATTCCATTTAAAATCACTATATTTATTTTTTCAGCCGTGATATTTTTGTACGTTTTTGACTATTTTTAACATTTTTATACATTTTAAAATACTTAGCCCAATCTTTTAGAGCAGAGGTCGGCGCACTGGGGTAAATTATCCCAAATGGGGTAAAAATGAAGATCTCCGGGGTAATAAAGGCTCATAAATAAAATTGCACAAAAATTAAATTATTATTCAACAAGAGGAGCAGCTTCGCCACTCCTCCTTACAGAAGGAGCTTGCGCTTCGCTGGCAGACTTTCGGTCTGTGTCCTACGGCCTATCATGATTCTTTTTTTTTCTCCATCTATATTTGCTCTAATAATTTCCATGCCCAAATTTTAATAAATTTTCTGAATTTCACCATTTGTAATTCTTTTAGTTTTAAAAAATTCAGAAAAATTCGATACTTATATTTATTTCTGAACTTCACCATTTTATCCATAAATCTATATTCCAAGAAGGAGATTTTTTTGAAGGTTTGAATAAGATTTTTTCTTTTAGTTCGGTCGTCATTTAAATTTCTTATCAAAGTTATTTCTAATAATTCCTTTATAATATAAAACATAAAATGGTGAAGTTTAGAAATAAATATAAGGATCGAATTTTTCTGAATTTTTTAAAACTAAAAGAATTACAAATGGTGAAATTCAGAAAATTTATTAAAATTTGGGCATGGAAATTATTAGAGCAAATATAGATGGAGAGAAAAAAGGAATCATGATAGGACACAGACCGAAAGTCTGCCCGCGAAGCGCAAACTCCTTTTGTAAGGAGGAGTGACGAAGTTGCTCCTCTTGTTTTTTTCTATTATAAAGGAATGATTAGAAATAACTTTGATAAAAAAATTAAATCTACTTAGGTGACAACCGAACTAAAAGAAAAAATCTTACTCAAACATTCAAAAAATCTCGTTCTTAAAATATAGGGTTATGGAGGATAAGCGAGGCAAATTATGAAAGTTATATTTTTTCTAGCAAATAATTTTCAGTTTCTTAATAAAAATAAAACGCAATTCGTGCGGTAAATTTCTTAAATTGGAAATAATGTAAAATAGACAAGGATTCCAGCGGCTGGTAAAACCCACCACGAGTGTCAAGATATCATGTATGGCCAAAAACAAGCCATGCGAGGGAATTCAGTGCTCTCGTTTGCAAAATCGTACCAGAAAATGCGAGTGCACAAGTGATTTATTCAATAAAAAAGAGCAAACATTTTGCTATTCAACATGATGAGACCATGTACAGATTTCAGAAGCAATACGCAGGTGATGATACGCCTTCGCTACAAAGGTTCTGATGCAATTGAAGAGGAAATCTTGTTTTGTTCTTCCCTCGGGTTAGGAGCTCGTGGCATTGACGTATTCAACAAGGTTAATGAATACCTAAAAATACTAAGTGTTAACTTAAAGTGGGAAAACTGCATTACAATGTCTTTTGATGGAGGTCTAGCCATATTGGGTCATATCAGTTTCCTTTGGGCAGAGAGGCGAATCCAAAAATTGAAGTAACCTACTGTTTGATACATCGCCAGGCACCTGTTATGAAGCATTTGGAACCTGCACTGAAAGCTACCATGGCTGATGTTATCAAGGTTGGCAATGTTTTCTAAGGATCTGCACTAAACACGGCTTTTCTTGAATTAGGTGAGGATGGAGAGGCGGAATATTCACTCCTACTTTATTACACAGAAGTGAAGTAGTTTCACGTGGAAATGTTTTGAATTGAGGTTGGGCTCTCAAAAGTGAACATGAAATTTTTCTAGTTGATCCAAAGTATGTCCTCGCAGCAGATAAGTTAGCAAACTCGTCTTGGGTTGCACAGATTTTATATTTAGCTGATATTTTTGTTTATGTGAATAGATTTAACAAATCATGTTATTGTAGCCAAAGAGATGATTTTATCGTTTGGATCAAAGTTTCTCTATTGTACCAACAATGAAGCACGCATTCGATTTCAGAACAGCGCGATTTGTCCTTTTTTTGATGTCAAGAGCTACAAAGACTTTCAAAATTGCTCATGAGGAAGTGACAAAACAACTGCTGCCGTTTGCAACTACATATTTTCCTAACAAAAGATTTTTCAATCTCATTAACTTAAAAAAAAGAAGAACAGAAATAAGAGGTTTGAAATAAAAAATAGCCGTAACTTTGATCTTGTATAATAAATGAAACCATTTCTCCAACCCCTGAAGTGAAAAGGTTTTCAAAAAATCTTTAGTTCCTTAATAAGATTATTATTAAATTTGCCTGCTACTATTTTCTTATTGCATACATTTATTTTATTTTTAATTTTATTATATTGGAACTTTTGTGTGTTATTTTTAAAGATGCTTTATTGTGTATAATGCACAATTTTCATCTTGCATGACTGAATCCTCCCTAGGAATGGATTCAATAAACCCTTTTGGAATTTCAATGCTTTTTGTGTTTCTCAGATTTTGTGGACTTTCATGTGCTGGGGTAATTTCGCTGTACAAATGAGGTGTTATGGGTTAATACCCACAAAGGTTCCCCGACCTCTGTTTTAGAGGAACTAGTTTTTGAGGACGAGAAACGATCCTTTATGCAGGAGTTTCAGTTTTAACATGGATTCTTTGCGTGAACTTGACCTAAAAATATTCTCGAACTTGCCTGTTTTTTTTTTGCGATCGAGAAAAATTAATAATAATTTTAGCTGATCATAAATTAATTAAGGTTCAAATTAATTGTGAAGAGTGTGGGCAAGCGTTAGCGATCCAAGATAATTTGTCTTTTAAATGTGGTAAAACAAAACATGCTTTTGAAACCGGCGAGAGCAATCACCATTATTTCAAACGTTCGGATATAAATGGGACTTTTTCTTTTTCAAAATCACTTCCTCGCCGCTATTTCCCAGCTATACCCCCCCACAATAAAGTAAGTGAAAAGCATTTTTCATTTTTTTCATTTTAAAAAGTTTGTGGTTAATTTCTAGGATTTTTTAAATGAATACAAAAATGGCGACTTGTAGATTTGAACCTGGATTCAAACGCGCAAATTCATGCGCGTTTGAATGAAACAAACTTCGTCCCAAAAGTTTTCCGCTGAAAAACATAAACATTGGCGGCTAAAAATTTTTAAAATATGTGGCGCTATCATCGTCCTAAATTACCAAAATTGCTACTTAGGATTGCATTTGCTTAAGATAATATCGGTTAGGTTAGGTTCAAATAACCTAACCTAACCTAACTTGACCTAATCTAACCTAACCTATGTAGCACGATTGATTCGGCTTGAGTGGATTTGAAAATTTCTGCCATTACATTTCTATTTTTTACCCCTTGGATTAATATACTTTTTTGTTAGTTGAATTGTTTTTTAATTTTGGGGGGTATTTTCTTTGTTCATTAATAAAAGTTATTTTACCGAATATATTTTTAAAGATACTGATAAGTTTGGCGGGGGTCATCAACTATTATTATATATATATATATATATATATATATATATATATATATATATATATATATATATATATATATATATATATATATATTGGGTGGTGGGTCATCTTATAGGATTGAAATTTCTTGGGGTTATTATTTAGGAATGGTGTTCTCAAGGGTCTTTTTCTAAGATTGATCAGATTTCCGATATCTTGTGAATACAAAGTCACCCACCAAAAGTGTTCCGCAGAACGTTTTCTCAGCCTTCGTTTAAAGCTCTTTGCCAACACCACTCGAAACCCGAGACTCATCCGCCACTACAAGTATTTATATAATTACTTTCCATAATCTGCGGACCAAACGTAGGCACCAGAGGGAGGTAGGTGACTATCCCCCTAACCTTAACTCAGACCCACCCGCACACAAAACAATCCGTACACACTTAACTACACATGCCATCCAATTTCTTGAGTGCAATCCATCTTACAAATGCTATCTTACCAGAAACAACCACATCAAAATAAATTGGTGAAAGATATTGGTAAATAAATTGATAGAAACTTCAGATAAAAAACTATTAGTTATTTAATGGCAAATAAATAAAGAAAAATAAGTATGGAATACTTGGGCAAGGATCTTTGCCTCTAGAGGAACATTTATTTAAAGGAAACGCAGTCTCAGTTGGTGAAATTGCTTTTTCCTTGTTGCCAAAACTTACATTTATCGATTATTATTTATTATTTGGAAGGAGGTGGTGAATTACTCACCTCCGCGTTCAGAAATTTTTTGTGGCGCAAAATTGTATACAAATAATTGATAAAAACCCGTTTCATGATACAGAGATTAAATCCAATACAGATACCTAAACACTGGCTGCGTGTATGCTTTTCATTAAAAACTGAGTGGGATTCGATGGTAAGGAACATTGCATACAACGTTGTGTATACGCAACAATTAGATATATTACGTAACTTGTATTAGCTAAAATGAATAGCGTAAGTATTTGAAGGTTTTTAAGTTTTGCTAGTCATTGAGTTTTTTCCGGGATTTCGTGTTTGAATACCAAATATTTCACGAAAATTGTATTACCAAAAAAAGTGTTATAATACTGTTGCCTACATTTAAAAACACAATAATTTAAGTACTCAAATTATGTATATTATGTATATGTATATTAATTATTAATTTTGGTAGTTTGTGGCAAAATTTCTTGTTTGGATAAATACCAATTAGACTTAGAGATTTCATGTGAATTATATGAATAAAAATGAATATGACAGGTAAAAATAAATTAGGATAGTGTACCTCTAAACCAACCGTTTTCTTTAAGTATTCTAATGATAGTAGTTTGTGCACGTAATTTCGTGTTTATCTAAATATTATTTGAATATTAAAAGTAATTTTTGGTGAATTTAGAATACCCATTCAGTCACTTCAAAGAAATTTAATGACTCGATGTCTTGCTCGTTCCCTAATGGGTGGAGCTAGAAATAGAATCAAGAATTGGTCTAACGGCATCACCTGCCCAAAGACCACATTGTAGCGTCTAACGACGTCTTGCAACTAACTGCCTTTGAATTCGATCCTTAAAAATTATTATTTTCAAAACCTCGCTAAATATCGAATACACAGCCACATTGTAAATTCGCATCGCATCATATTGTATTATATATCATTTGGACGGGATTTTTTTTCTAATTAAACATAATATGGCATTTTATATTACTCAATATTAAAGAAAATATGATTGATTTAAATATCATTCGGGGTCCGGGATTATATGAGGCGTCCAGAAACAGAGGGGCATCCACGCCACTTTTAAAGGTTTTCAGTTAAGCATGGATCCTGAAAGGCATAAATCTCATCTACATGTTGACAAAGGTTGGAAGCGAAATTCGCCCTTATAGCAGATACACACAGGGCAGAACGGACCTTGGAATATCTTGCGTCGCAGGCAAACCATCTCCGTCTTCTCGGAATAAGAGAGGCATCAGCGCCAGAGGCAAGCAGCCATTCAGCGCGCTGCTCGCTGATACACACCCCCTTGCCCTGCCAATGAGCACCCACAAGCGCACCACCCAGCTTCCCCTCCCACAGTCCTGGGGTTTTCTCTGTGTACACGACATGTTTTATTATCCTGTCTTGCCTCTGGAAAATACATTTGGGCCGTCTTGAGAGCATCCTGCACTAATTCATGGTGCCAGGTCATTCCTACCTGCCGTGCGACCGTGACTTTGGACTGATTGAGTTGAAGGCGTGCACTGTCTCCGTGTTTAGCACCCCCCCCCATCCATACATTAATCTCATCGAAAAAGCCAACATAGTTCACCCTTTCACAGTCATCGAAGTGAAAAGAGACTTTTTCAAGGATTACTAATTAATTACTTTATTAATTAATAATTACAACACAAAAGTAATCGTGCTAATACTTAATTAACATTGTAAAATAAACTTTAGCAAAATAAAAATAACACTGATTGCCCTAAGAATGTATCAGTGTCAACATTTTCCAAATTAATTTATTTAAAAAAATAATATTTAATAATAAGTGATTAAAATCTGCTAATGAATATTACATAATGTTATTGTTATCTTATTGTAACTATTATATTATGTATTTGTGTGGTTATTTGTACATTTTGATATATTTTCAATATTTATTTTGACATTTTGGAAATTGATTTAATGCTTTTCTTTGGTTCTCAGAAATAAGTATGGTTACATATTTATTATGAACGATGAAAGAGTTAGTATTATGCTATTTCTGATGATAATAGGATAAAAGGGAAAATGCAAAACTTTGAACGCGTTTTTCTCAAAAGTTATACATTGGCGTGGATGCTTCTATGTTTCTGGACGCCTCATATGTCGGAAGTTAAGAAGCACAGCAGAAAAACAAGGAACATTTAGGCTCTTAACGACGTTTGACAATCGCCTTTGAATTTGAACCCAATGCTAAGCTTTCGAATTGTGAATAATACAAGATGACTAAAAATAGCAGGGGTGGAGGCAATCCCCACAATTGAAGTCGGGTATGGGGGTCAAAACCTTTATTTCAAAAGAACCACCTTAGGGTTCGAATTCAATGAGGTTGCCAGACGTTGTTAGGCGCTCCAATGTTCTTTGTTTTTTTGCAGAGATCCGCCCATTCGAGGAGGAGCTAGGAATGGAGTCACAAATTTCTTTGTAGTGGGTGACTTTGTATTCCAAATTTACTTCCCCTCCAAATTTGTAATTAACTCGTAGTATAAACAATTCGAAAAGCCGATCATTAAGTTTGAATTTAAAAGTGATTGTCAGACTTTATTAGAAACAATTCTTGACTGACATTATATAAGCCCCGCACTGAAGGCTAATTCAATCAATCAATTTTCTTTAATATGATGTAATACAAAAGTCCATATCATATTTTAATTCCGAAAAAAATCCCTTAAAATGTTATATAATACAATATGATGCGATGCCAATTGACAATGTGACTGTGTATTCCATATTATCCTAATTTTTTACTCCCCCAAAAAGATACGAAAGGAAATATAAAGCAAAATATCTTTCCAGTAATTTCCTTTTGTATAGACAACACTAAATTATTTCACGTAACTTTTATAATCTATAACAGGGATGGGTAATAATTTTAAGCTGCCGGCCACATTGAAGCTTATGTAAAGCTTTGCATGCCACACTTGAACCGTTAGATGCAAATTTTGAATACATATAAGTTAATTGTAATTATCTTTGTGCATTTATTTGCATATACTAAATAGTCCTAGATATATATATATATATATATATATATATATATATATATATATATATATATATATATATATATATATATATATATATATATATATATTAACAACTAAGGGTAATTTTTTGTATCGTTTTGCAACCCCTTTTAAACTGTTTCCCCACCTATATCAACTTAACTTGGAATCCGAACCATGATTTAGACTTCTACATGATTACCCAGTTTTTTTTTCATGTCCATACTTATTTTATACGAGGGGTGGTCAATAAGTTTTGCGAATCGGGAGGGCAAAACAGAGGAAGAGGGATGGCTGTTTGTGGGGGTGTTGGACAAGTTATGACAATTCAGGACCTGCAGCCGCACGTTCCTGCCTCGTCTATTTAAGAAGCAGTAGCTGATCGCAGATCGTTAGTCACAAATTTTTTAACAATGGAGAAGGTTGAGAACTGCGCAGTGATCAAATTTTTGACCAAGGAAGACAAAAATGCAAAAGAGATCCATAAACGCATGGTTGCAGTGTACACCGACACCGCCCCTTCCTATGCAACCATTGCTCGCTGGAATAGGGAGTTCCGCCATGGTCGTGAGTCCCTTGAAGATGACCCCCGTCTAGGAAGCACGTCACACGTGACCAAAGAGGACAATGTGGCCCGTGGGGAGAGGATCATCCTCGAAATTCAACGGGTGAAGGTCGAAGAAATCGAGCGAAAACTTGGAATATCACATGGAAGTGTTATCAACATCATCCACGACAATTTGGCCATGACCAAGGTCTCTGCCCGTTGGGTCCCTAAAAACCTCACGCCCCATGATCGACTTCAACTTCGTCAAAGTCCACAAGGCCAGAGTTGCACAAGCTGCCCTGCGTGAGTGCGGATTCGAGGAGCTCAACCATCCCCCCTACAGTCCAGATCTGACCCCAAGCGACTACCTTTTATTCCGCCAGCTCAAGGCTGCACTGCCTGGACGCCGGTTTGGGGACGATGAAGATGTCCAGCTCGCCGTCCAGGAGTGGATTGAACAGCACTCGAGAGATTTCTGGTTGTCGGGAATTCGAATCCTCAGGGACAAGTGACGCAAGTGCATTGAAGTCGAGGGTAGTTATATTGAAAAATAATAAAACACTTTTCCTCATATCTCATTTCCTTATATCCGAATTGCAAAACTTATTGACCGCCCCTCGTAGCATAAACGCAACCAACAGCAAAACCCTAACGGTAGAGCAAGCCGACATGGGCCATATAAGATTCCCATGTCTGGCTCTGGCGGAGGAGGGCAGCTTCCAGTGGTCAAACTCGACAAAGACGGGCCTAGATAGACCTAGAACCCGGCAGCCGATACAACCAGCCTCGTCGAAACCGCATTTCTCATTGTTTTGAGTCTCAGTGAACGCGTTACTGGCCAAGTCGTAGCTTCCTTTGATCTGGGATATTTAAAGAGAGAAATTGGTGTGAGGATAGTTAAAATAAAACTAGATAGAAGTATGTGTAATTAAGAGATAGAGAAATATGTGCCAGGTCGTCTAGCAAACTCACTAGTTATGATTCTTTATGATACATTTTGTGTTGAAACAATTTAGCGTTTCAGCCTTTCTTTTCTTAAATAAAGCAGTTGGGTTATTTTCGGATGACTTGCTAATGCACTTATTCTTGTTTAGTTTATTTCTTTACATTTTACTGCTTGTTTTATTTTAATATGTCCACTTCTGATCTTTTTTTTTAATTATTTAGTTTTCTCCAATTCGGATCTTTTATTATGTTGTAGTTGTTCTATTTTAATATGTCCACTTCGGATCTTTTTCTTAGTTATATTTGTCTTTTTTCTTTTTTAGGTATATATCGGCATAATTTTTCTTTGCGTTTTCGGCTGGCTGCTTTTAAACGCTTATTTGAAGTATATATTAGGGTAGTCTTCGTTTGGTAGTCTCATTTGATTTGTTATTTCTTCCGGCATATTTTGGTAAATCTTTTCCCATATAGCAATTGTTCGCTTGTGAAGAGTCACGTTGATTGGATCTATTTCATTTATTGCGTGTAGCAATGTCGAGGGAAGACGATCCCAAAGAGTCACGTTTGAGATAAACCAAAGTGCCATGTTTTGTACTCTCAGTGCTTCTCTTAACGCTGTATTGCTTAAGGTGTGCGTGGGAATGATGGGATACAGGAGCAGTGATCTCCCGAGGAGTAAGTATATTTTTCTTTTATTAGACGGTGACAGTAGTCCAAAACGGAATAGAGATCGGAGTGTCTTTCTGGCTACAGCGATCTTCTCTAGTTGTCATCTTTAGGCCGAGTACTTTGCCTTCTGTAGAGTAATGGTAATGTTTATACTCCACCACTACCTCCACTGTTCGATTGCGTCCCATCGGAATTATCTTAAAGTTGTCGATATTTTTCTTTATTTTGTTTCTTTATTCGTAGCTGTTTATATTTGCTATTTCTCCTCCTGTTCTGTTGGCTATAACCCTCGAATTACGGTATTCACTCGTCCCGATTTAGGTGATCTCGTCTGCCAGGAGTATATATTGAGCAAAATCGTAGTTAGGGTGAGGGAGGTCGCTGGTATATATTGCATAAAATGTGGGGCTCAAACATTTCCCTGTGGCACCCCTGCTTCCAGGTCGAAGAATTCCCCTTCGATACCTTTTATGCTAATCAAAGCCTTTAGATTTTCAAGGTAATTGCATAAAATCCTCGTCATGCTATCCTCCATGACTAGGTCGTAGATCTTTCTTTTCAGGCCTGGTACCCAGACCTTGTTAAAGGCCAAGGCCACGTCTCTCAGCACTACATCTACTATATTGCCTTTGGTTTTAGTGATAGCAATCTTCTCATTTATACGAGCCAGTACGGTTTCAGTGCTAAGTTTCCTTGGAAAACGGTGCTGTTGGTTGCTATTTCGGTCCTCAGTTTCCAAGTAGTTCCTAAGTCTGGTGTTCAATAGTTTTTCAAAGAGTTTGCCTATGAACTCTAACTGATTGCTTTTTTGTTTTCCAGGCTTTATCAAAAATATCATTTCGGCTTTCTTTAATAACTTGGGGAAGTGTTCAACATTTATGCATGCATTGAATGTATTTAAAATAGCTTGATAAACATTTGGAGGTGCGTTTATAAGAAGCTTTTTCGTTATTCAGGTCATTCCCAGTGCCTTCTGTTTACAGCTTTTCAGTGCGGTTTCTTACTCTTCATGAGTGAATGACCTTCCTTCCTTACGAGCACAGCGTATTCTGCTAACCAGATGGTGAGGTGTGAGCTCATCACCCAGCTCTCTCAACTTTGTTTCTACTTCCTCCTCGTAATCCCCATGGGATTCTGCATTTTTCGCTTCGCTTATACGAAATCTATTTATGGGGGAATTTCTGAAATGGCGTTCTACATCTCGATCTCTGGTAATTTCATCTCCGTTGACTAATAATCTTATTTTATCCCTTGGAGGGGTTCCTCTCAATCTCTTAAGTGATTCCAAAATTTTATCAGGTCACTTTCTGTGTCCATATTGTCAATTATGTTGTCCCAAACCTGCTTAGTCTTTTCCATAATGAGAAGCTTGATGGTGTATCTCAATTCGCGCAGTTATCTATAACGTTGGGCCGTGTTTACATACAATAGTATATCGTTGATAAGGTCTTCCATACGGTCCATCCTCCCGGTGATATCTATATCCCACCTTGGCGCCGGGAGAGTTTTGAACCTTGTCAATGGGATAGCTAGAAGACCCGCCTTCTTAATTTTCTCCACTACATTGCGAAGATATTGATCGATCTCCTTAACCGAGGCTTTTTCCAGTGATTTTCTTGTATGGTGCTCAGGTGTTCTTTATATGCATTCCAATCAACTCTGTTCGAGCACCTTCGTTTGGGTATTTTTACTTGTATCGGTGAGGTTGATATCATTGTCACCAGGCTGATATGGTCAGATGGTATATAAGGGCCCGGTACTGTCACCTGAATAAGAGAAAAAATGGCGTTAGTTAGTATAATATCAGGCGTAGTCTAGGACTTTTCAGTTAAAAATGGGGCGAAACCGGGTCCTTCCCTCTGCCCTATATTCCCATTAATTAAGAGGCTCAGTGAGTTCCTCGCTCCATTAAACGCCGTAGTGTAGCCTGCCTCTTTGCAACGGGCATTGAGGTCTCCGAGGCGTTTCTACGGAATAAACGGATAAAGCATGGAATTGGCAAATAAGATTGTCTTGGAGGTTAATAATCGACGGCCAACAAGACGTCATTATAGGTCATCTTGATTTTTATCGCTAGGTAAGACTCATATAGTCCTGGAATTTCTTGGAATTTTATGCCTCTCCTGATTGAAATTGCAACACCATCAAATCTGTTCTCATATCAACGCCATGCTCAGAAATGAGGATGATATCCGGGTCTAGGTTCCTTCTGATTTCGCTGTTAATCCTTTTCTTATTTGTCCAACCGTTAACATTGAGGGAGAGGATTTTTAAGTTTCTGAAATATATCTTATTTGATTATCCATGATTAGTTCTTATGCAACTGTTTCGGTTTCGATACGCTTTCTCTGGCGGGGCATCTTATCTTCCCGCTTCTCTTCTTTTTGAATATCTCATGTGCGAGGTTAAAGCAAGAATCCTGGGAGATCTCAATTAAACCTTGTTTTAGAGCCGCTAGCAGGTCATCTTCGTTTATTTTGGCTTCGTAGTCGTACTTGTATTTTCCCTTAATGATTCCTGATATTATGTCAGTTGATTTTGAAATCTTTGGTATTGGTGAAGATGGTAAGCCGTAAATCCTCATACCTAGTTCTTCTGTTGTTCTATAGGTTTTGGGGGAAATAGCACTATCCATTTGCTCGGTTTCTTCTTTACTTTCCATTTACTTGGCTGTAATGGTGGCCCTATCTCCGGTCGTGGGGCGTGGTTCTGTTCGGGAGTCACTAGGTAGTGACGTTCTTGGTTTATTTAGGCAGGGGTCTCTAGACGTGGAGCGAGATCTTGTTAAAGTTTCCTTCATAGTTTCTTGTTTCTTCTTGTCCGCTATTATGGCCTTTTTAAGCGTACACGGCATGGATAGGGTTGCGAGATTCGCACGGTAACCGACAAACGGTTTGAACGGATGGACTGGCGGACTCTCAATCTCTTCGAGGAATGGCGGACTCAGGGTTAAATAGCCAGGTGGCTGGTCTTATAGATAGCCTTAGGGCATGGCTGTCCCTAGAGGATTCTCAACGTCAGTTTATGTAAACTTACTTTGAGGTAACAAGTCGGATCGGACATAGAAATTTGCCTCATGATTTGGGGGTAGTGTTAGTACGGCTGCTCTCGTGGGGGAATAGGCATGCCTGGGAAGCATGGGGTGAGAATTCGGCGTTATCGTGGGGGAGGGGGGGGGGCGTCCGAAAGCAAATATAGCTGGGTCGGGTGACTCAACGCGGGACTGCTTACTTCTTGAAGATTCTAAACTTCCCACGCCAAAGAGCACGTGGTTTAGAGCGAAGGGGCTGAAAGGGGTATTCTGATAGGGAGCTTCCTTTCACGCTGGTCCATTGAGGACATCCCCTTTCACTATGGCTTATTCGTATAGCCTTGGGAGGAATTGAGGTTAAGCTGGTAATCATGGTATTTGCATTATTGATCAAATGAGGAGAAGGTAATCCGATCAAGCTGGCGCCGGATGATTGAAAGGTGGAATAAAGCAAATAGTGGGAAGATAAATGGATTAGACTAGAAAGAGAGAAAGGAATTTTGAAATATGGAAATTTAAGCCTCTGTAGAAAGGCCTGGCGGCGGGAGGGTACCTCCTTAAGCAGGTCGGTCCAGCACTGAGATAGGTGTCAGAATTGGCGAGAGAGACGATACTAAAAACAAAAGAATTGCGCTGAGAGCAGGTAACATTTCAAGGAGTTTCTCTCCCTTAAATTTCTAGCAAATGCTACTTAGGCGAGCCTTAGGCCGCCCATGGCTTACCATCGTGGGTCCTGGTACGTTTGCAGTGAGTGACACCCTGCTGCGTCCTGGTACTTTTGCTATAAATTACACCCTGCTGGGTCCTGGTGCGTTTGCTATGAATGATACCCTGCTGGATCCTGGTGCGTTTGCTATGAATGACACCCTGCTGGATCCTGATGAATTTGGTAGGAATGACACCCGGCTAGATCCTGGTATTTTGCTATGAATTACACCCTGATGGGTCCTGGTGAGTTTGCTATAAATGACACCCTGGTGGATCATGGTACCTTTGCTATGAAGTGTACCCTGCTGGTTCCTGGTTCTTTAGCTATAAATGCAAGTCCTTCTTGGGTCCTGGTATTTTCGTCATGAATGGTACCTTCATGGGTCCTGCATTTTTCACTATGAATGTCACCCTCTTGGATCCTGGTGGTCTTTCTATGAATGTCACCATCTTGGATCCTGGTGTTCTTTCTATGAATGTCACCATCTTGGATCCTGGTGCTCTTTCTATGAATGGCAGTCTCCTGGATCCTGGTGCTCTTTCTATGAATGGCATTCTCTTGGATCCTGGAGCATTCCTGGGTTCTGGTACTTTTGCTATGAAGTGCATCCTGCTGTGTCTTGGTGTTTTTGTTAGGAAGCGGATCCTCCTGGGATGGTATTTTCCCTAAGAATGATAACCTATTTGGTCCTGGTACTTTCGAAATAAATGACAGCGTACAGGCTACTGGTGCCTTCACTATGAATGTCACCCTATTGTATCCTGGTGCTTTCTGTATGAATGACATTCTCTTTGGTCCCAGTGCTTACGATATGAATGAAATTTTCCAGGATTTTGGTGCTCTCGATATGAATAGAACCCCCTCTCAGGTCCTGGTATTTTCGCCATGAATGGAATATTCATGGGACCTCGTGATTTTGCTATGAATATCAAACGCTTGGGCCTTGGTGCATTTTTCGAAATGGTAACTTGATAGGTCCTAGTTCTTTCGCTATGAATGGTAAGGTACTGGTACTTGGGCTTTACCTATGCTTACTTACCTCATGGTTCCTGGTGCTTCCGCAATGAATAGCATCCTCATTGGTCCCAGGGTTTTCCTCCTGATTGCAAGCTTCATAAGACCTGGTAATTCGCTATGAATTATCTCCTCTCATGATCTGTTGCTTAGGCTATTGATAGCACCATCTCGGTTCCTGGTGCTTTCCATAAAAGTGGCACACTCTTAGGTCCCGGTGCATATGCTAAGAACGGCACTCTCTTGGGACCCGGTGCCTTCACTATGAATGACACCCTCTTTCGTACTGGTATTTTCGCTATGAGTGGTATCTTTCTGATTGCTGGTACTTTTCCTATGAATGGCAACTTCATGGCTTCTCTTGCTTTCTTAATGAATGGCAGCTTTCTGGGTCCTGGGCTTTCACTATAAATGATCCACTATTTGTTTATTTTGCTTTCAATATGATGGAAACCTCCTTAATCCAAGTGATTTCGCTAGGGATTTTATCCTGGTATATCCTGGTTCATTCGTATTAATGGCACAACCCTGACTCCTGGTCTTTTCCTACAAATAACAAATTCAAGGATCCTAGTGGTTTCGCTAAGAATGGCAAATTCCTTGGTCCTAGAACTTTCTTTCGCTAAGAACGGTATCCTTTTTGTTCCTAGTGCTTTCACTAGGATTAACACACTAGTGAGTTTTGGTGCTTTCGTTGTGAATTCCTTTGTCCTGGGTCCTTGTGATCCTTCTATGAATGGCCTCCTTCTCGATCTTAGTGCCTTCACTATAAATTGCACCTCTTTGTTCCTGGTGCCTTCACTATAAATTACACCATCTTTGTTACTGGTGACTTCGGTATAAATGGAAATATCCTGTCTTCTAGTGATTTTGCTGCATCCTAGAGGAATCGGCAAGAATTACATCGTCTTAGATCCGGATGCTTTCGCTAATGAGTGCTCTTATTTCGCTTTAATCTCATATACCTAGGACCTAGTGCTTTCACTATGAATAACACCATCTTGGGTCTTGCTTCCCTTCGATATTAATAGCACTATACTTGGTCCTTGTGCTTACGCTATGAATGGCGTTCTCCCGGATTGTGGGGGTTTCGTCATGAAAGGCGACCTCCGAGGACCTGGTGTTTTCGCTCTAAATAGCACCCCTTGGTGCTGTCGCTCTGGAGTAATTCATCATGACTTGTTGCTTTAACTATGAACGATACAAAGAAGGCGACGGTGCATTTTCTAAGAATAAAACTGTCATGGGAATAGTACTTTTCCTATGAATGGCAACATATTGAGTCCTGGTGCTTTCGTAATGAATGGCAGCTTCTTATGTTCTGGCGCTTCAATATGGCTGACACTTTCATGCATCTTCTCGATCTCATTATGAATGGTGGTATAGTATGAATGACACCCTCCTGGCTACAGCTGTTTAGGCTATGAAGTGAATATTTTTAGCTTCTGGTCCTTTAGCTATGATTCGAACCCTCCTAGGCCTAGTGGTTGCGCTATGAATAGCAATTTTGTGCTTTTGCTAGTAATGGCACCCACCATGGTCCTTGGGCTTACGCTATGAATGACGTCGCCCTGGATTCTGGTGGTTTCACTATGAAGGCCACCTTACTGGGAACTGGTGCTTTCGATATGAATAAATAGCACACTCTTGAGTCCTGGTGCTTTATCTATCAAAGGCACACTCCTGGGTCCTATGACAACCTTTTGGCCCATTTTGCCTTCTGTATGAATGCCACCCTCTTGGATCCCGGAGCCTTCGCTATGAATAGCATCCTACTTGCTACTGGTGCTTTAGCTATTAACACACCCTTAAGGATCCTGGTACTTTTTATGAATGCTTCCCCCCCCCCATGATTACAGGTGGTTTCGCTATCTATGGTTATACATTGATTATCCCACTCCTGGTGATTTCCCTATGAAAAGCGCCCTCGTTGGACCTGGTGTTTTGGCTGTGATTTACAGTCATGTATCCTGGTGTTTTCACAATAAATATCAATGTCCTTGATTCTGATGCTTTCTATATGACTGAACTTACTGTTTCATGGTAATTTCTATACAAATGGAACTCTCCTGGGACTGGTCCTTTCGTTATGAATGGCAGCCTTCTAAGTCCTAGTGATTTGTGTAAGAATGCCACTCTCCGGGGGTGATTTTATTATGAAAGGCACCTTCCTGGATCCGGATGATTTTGGGATGAAAGGCACCTTCCTGATTAGCGGTGATTTCGGTATGAAAGCCGCCTTCCTATGTCCGGGGGATTTTGCTATGAAAGGCACCTTCCTGAGTGCGGGTGATATTGGCATGAAAGTCACCTTCCTGGGTCTGCGTGATTTGGGTATGAAAGTCACCTTTCTGGGGTGCGGTGATTTGGGTATGAAAGGCACCTTCATGGGTTCGGGTGATTTTGGTATGAAATGCGCCTTCCTGGGTCCGGGTGATTTGAGTATGAAAGGCACTTTCTTGACTCTGAGTGATTTGAGTATGAAATGCACCTTCCTGGGTCTGTGTGATTTTGGTATGAAAGGCACCTTCCTGAATGCGGGTGATTTTTCTATAAAGAAGAAATTTCCTGAGTGCGGGTGATTTTGGCATGGAAGTCACCTTCCTGGGTCAGGGTGATTTGGGTATGAAAGAAGCCTTCCTGGGTCCGGGAGATTTGGGTATGAAAATTACCTTCCTAGGTCTGGGTGATTTTTGTATGAAAGGCCGTCTCCTGGGTACAGGTGATTTTTGTATGAAAAGCACCTTTCTGGGTCCGGGTGATTTTGGCATGAAAGGATCCCTCTTGGGTACAGGTGATTTTGGTAAGAAAGGTACCCTCGTCGGTTCGGGTGATTTTGGTATGAAAGGCACAAGATTGGATGCTTGTGCTTTTGCTCTGTATTGGAAGTTTCTGGATTCTGGTGTTTTTTCTCATAATAGTCCTTTCTTATATTATACCAGTAGTAGAGGATGTTCTTATGCACTAACTCCCTCATGAGAGACGGACACTCCTTTGTCGCTTGCTATGGATCTCATTAACATGCTTGGATCGTTGTTAATAATCGTATGATTGTATTGCTTCCTTCAAAGACGATGCACAACTGACATCAGATAATCCGTATGCGTGGAATTCAAAGTTGCCACTGGTCACATTCAAGGTACCTTTAGTCATCTTATGTTTGACTAGCAACCCGGCATTTTCGGGTGAATAAAAGGGGGCACGTACGGTGACCCCTTCTAAGCTCATTGTACGCGCCCTTAGGTCTTTGGAGGGCATGGACCGACGGGCCCTGCCATCCATCGGCACCTCTGGAGGTTGGCCCTATCGTGCTGCTCCCACCGTGAGCAGTCCGCTTGGAAAGCAAAGGGGGGACTGCCGCTGGAAAAAGCGAGTCGCCAAAGGGTAACTCCAAAGAAGGTGGTGAGGGGGACTCTCCTACACCTATATGCAAAGGAGACGAGTAAAACTCCTGAATGGTAAAAGAGATTTATAGGGGCCCCTGTGAAAGCACATGGGGGGCTCCATTTTATCGGTTGAGCCGCTCAAGGCTGGCTCCGACGATGTTATAGGGTAAGGTAGAGAGAGTAGTTTTATTTTTTTATCATCATTCGGCATGGTGACCCTGTAATTTTCACGGGACGCAAACGCTCATCACCCCACTCAGTACCCCACTCTACGAGAGATGAACACGTGCTTGGCAGAACAAGCTGCCACCATTTGAGGCCACTGCTACTGCCTAGTGATCTGGCAGCCCATTAGCATGGTGGCTTTACCTTGAGTACGGAGTAAAAAATGATAGAGATTGAAGGGAGGATGAAATAGGATGTGAGGAAGGTGTGGATGGGGATGAAACAGGTTATTATAAACCCTTTGCCCCAGGCCGGAGCTCAGGGTTGAGGTAATGTTGTCCCCTTCCCCCCTAAGCCCCGATCCGAGATAAATGGGTAAAAGGAAGCTGGTCGGCGTCTACCCTGTGAAATCAGAGGCCGATCAGAGAAAGTTGTGCGAGGGATTGTAGGGAAAGTGAGGAAGTGGGGGTAGAAAACACAGGCTGTCAGAAAAAAAGAAGAAGAGGCTAAGCTGGGGCCGGACTGGGCGCTGATTCCCGTCAGTACGGCGGACAGGAAGTCAAATCGCTGCGCCTCATACTTTTGCTTAGGATATGAATGACATCGTCCTGTGTCCTGGTGCTTTCGATATAATTGGCACTTCCTTGGTCCTAGTGCTTTCGTTATGAATAGAACCTACGTCATTCTTGTCTTTTTTTGCTTAAAATTGGATCCTTTTTGGTCCTAGTGGTTTTACTCTGAATGCCAATCTCATGGGTTCTGGTGTTTCCACTGAAAATCACCTTACCTTTTCCTGATGAATTCGCTGTTAACGGCACCATTGGATGCCTTTTGCCTTTGCTATGATTTCAACATCCTGGTTTCTGGTTTTTTTGCTACCTATGGAGATGTCCTGAGTCCTGGTGTTTTTTATATTAAGCCACTCTCTTCGCTCCTGGTGTTTTCGTTCACTGGTCTCCTCTTTTCCCAGACCTTACCTGCTAGTCTTCGACTTCTTTTACTGGGGTATGATGTTAAAAGAGGGGTACTATGCAAACTTAAAGATACGAAACACCTGAAGCAACAGCGCATTAAAAAATTCATGTGCTCAAATTGACGGAAATTTGGAGTTAATGCATCAGGTGAATCTCGCAAAGTGCATTGAGCTTTACATCACAAATGATCGAAATTGTATTGAAGAGGTCATCTATTAATATTTCAATTAAATAAAATGTAGTTCATTTTTTAGTGAAAATATGCATTTTTGCCTGTGTCTCGACTTTAGAAGCATCCTTTATCTATGTTAGTTCAGAGTTATAAAATAAATGGGTTAATAGTCATGACGTCCACTAAACATAAGACATATAAAGGACGTTGAAATATTGTGAAATTTGGATTATACAGAATAAATATCTATATCATTTTCAAATGAAATGTAAATTTAGAAAGAAATATTTTTTTATAGAATTCGCGCTAAGAAAATTCATATACTTTCTATAAAGTTTTCTATAAAGTTTAAACATAAAAAGAACATAAACATTATTAAACCTAAAACTTCCCTCTTGATAGGAATTTAAGTATATTTTTGTATTATCAGATTTTTACAAAAAATTATAGTCTTTTGAGTTCCATATTTAAATGCCATCTTACATATATATATATATATATATATATATATATATATATATATATATATAGGTTCTTTCAATAAGGTCGCTCGATTTTTAAATGTAAATAAAACAAGTTGTGTGTGATATATGCACTCAATTTATTTTAAATTTGAAAGTACATTTGTGGAATATGACGTCGTTCAAATGTCCGCCGCAGCTTCGCTTGGTAGAACGTATTCGGGAGGCCCAATTTTCGATGACTTTGTCGCATAAATCTGCCTGAATTTGCTGGATGGTGTTCGTTATGTTGACTTTGGGGACATCAACTGTTTGCGGATTATTCGCATAGACCTGTTATTTAAGGTAGCCACAAAGAAAGTAGTCTAATGGCGTTAAATCGCATGATGTCGGTGACCAGTTGACTTCGCCGCCGCGCGAGATGACCCTGCCCTGAAATCACTAATACATAATCTCTATCGTGGCGTGCGCAGTGTAGCACGTAGCGCTGTCCTGTTGGAACCACATGTCGTCAGTATCCATATCAGGCATATAATCCAGTTGAGGCAACAAGAAGTTGCTTATCATCGATCTGTAGGTATCGCCGTTGACGGTTATGGCAATCCCATCTTCGTTCTCCACAAAATACGGCCCGATGATTCCGTTAGACGAAAATCCGCACCAAACAGTTACTTTGTTGGGATGCAATTGGTTCTGGTGCATCTCATGTGGATTGTTTTCGTCTTAAATCCGACAATTTTGCTTGTTCTCAAACTCATTTATCCATAAATGGGCCTCGTCGCTGAAGATGATTTTTAGGGGGAAATTTAATGCAACTTCAAACTGCTCTAGAGCCCAATCAGCGAACACACAGCGTTGTCTATGGTCGTTTACCTTAAGTTTCTGGGTAAGTTGGATTTTGTACGGGTGCAGACCCAAGTTCTTGTGAACGACGAGAAATTGACCGCCTCGGATTTTCCCGTACACTCTCATTTACGGCAGCGATGTTTTCACCAGACCTTGCGTTTCGGTGACATACAGGTGTTGGCTGATTGTTGATCGACCCTTTTGCCTCGAATTTGGACACCAAGCGTTGAACAGTGGACTCGGCAGGACGATTGTGGCGAGGATAGAAATCACGTAATGCGCGGAACGTTTGTCGAATGGAGCACTGATTTTGATAATAACATCTAATGATTTGCACACGATGTTAAACGCTATAACCTTTCATCGTAACTTGCCAAGTACTACTGAATAGATCACACTGAGGTTGCCAGATGTCGCTCTAAAAACATGGCCACTATCGTCTGACAAAGCTCGAGCGTACTTGTTGAAAGACCCTTTATATATATATATATATATATATATATATATATATATATATATATATATATATATATATATTTATATATATATATATATATTCTTTTATTCTTCTAACTGTATTTTTTATTCCATCTTGTAGATGGTAGATCACTTGTCCTATATTCAGCTCTCTTTTAAATGAATGGGTTTGGTAAAAACCAAACTAAATTGCTGAGGTTTCGATCTTATTCGATCATTTAAAAGAAAGGTCAATACAGGACAAGTGATCTACCATTTACAAGATGGAATAAAAAGACAGTAAGAAGAATAGAAAGTTGCTAAAAGAAATTAACTAAGGCGAAATACACCATGGTCTTCAACAAAATTTGCATTTACGAAAGACACTGCTACCCATCTACACTAATATATATATATATATATATATATATATATATATTTATATATATATATATATATATATATATATATATATATATATACAGGGTGTCCACAAAGTCTGGGTACATAGAGGATAAATACATACCTTTAGAATATTAAAATATTAAAGTTCCTATGTACCCAGACTTTGTGGACACCCTGTATATATATATATATATATATATATATATATATATATATATATATATATATATATATATATATATATTTATATATATATATACTACTTGCGTTGGTGTGAATATAAAGGGAGAAAAATTAGTCCTTATTACACATTATTTTAATACATAAAGGGTGCGTATTTTCTGGCGTCGGTTCTCTTTTTTTTCTATCATAGCTGATATAGTTGTGCACCGTGTGTGAAGAAAGCAATACGGTGCCTGAATTCAATCCTCCCAAAATTTTGAAACTGCAAGCTCTACTGTTTGTGACTCACGCCGAGACCTCCAATGCCAATATCTCTAAATGATTGGAGAGAAGGTTCAGAAGATCTGGAAAGAGTCAACCTGTGATTGCGAGGGTACGGCGGCTTGGAAAACTCACTCTAAGCGTTCTGATGCGAAAAGAACCCTCGAACTTGTTGGGGAGAGCCAGGTCTTCATTAAAAATGATCCCAACAAGTCAATAAGGTCCAAAGCCATGGACAAGGGCGTATCAGAGTTTTTCATCAGGCAGTTAGTGCACTGATACATCCACTACTACTCATACAAGACGAGAAAGGGCGGGCGAGCTTCTGTCGTAGAAGATGGAACACAAGCGGAAGGAACGTACTGCGAAGCTTGTGAACAAACTGAAGCATCCCTTGAAGCCTTTAAGTCTTCTGTGCTTATCAGATGGGAATAATTTCTTTCGGACCAGGTGGTGAACTTGCAAACGACCACTGGCTTGTAGGGGCCCCTAAAGATGTACCGAGAGACATGAAGACCAAGTTTCAGGTCTGTATAATGATGTTTAGGGTGGTAGGTAGCGTGGGCCACGTTTTTGTCGGTTTCTCTCCTCAGAAGGCTTCATATTCAATACGGAGGGCTACATCAAGTGCCTGGAGGAGGTGGTATTGCCCTAAATAATGAGGTGGCCGCTAGAAGGCCGTACGTGTGGAGGCAGAGTTCACGACTCACTCTTGGCTATCAAATAATTTCTTTGACCACATTATTTCGAACATCTGGCCCCTAACTCCACAGACTGCAACGCCCTGGACTGTTATGTTTGGGGTGTAGTTGAGAGAGAAACTAACAACTTTTTGTGTATCGTCAATGTGGAGTTTAGCTTCAGAATCAACATAGTTTTCACCCAAATAATAAAAGGGAAGCGTCAAGAGCGTCAAGAGCGTCAGCAGGTTCCGACGTCACCTGGCGTCCATGGTTGAGTCTGACGGAGAATTTATTGAATAAAATGAACACTACATCCTCTTCAAGTCTTTAAAATGTAATTTTGGTAAATACATCTGCATAAATAAACTCCCTGCGCTGTTTTCTTTCCTATTAAAGTTAGACGACAAATTACCTACAACACTCTGTAAAGACCTCTTGTGGGTCAATTTCCTTTCCTTCTGATCCTTTCGGCCCATTAATTATTTAAGGTGCATTTATTCTATTAAAATCCATTCATTAAGAACAATTCGTTTTAATTCAGGCCTGTAAATGCGTCTGAAATTTCCCCAGCATGCAACACTCCGCTAAGGCATTCCTTTAGTTCTAGCAAAAAATAGAACCATGCAACATAGCACAAAAAACTGTGGTCTTCCTTTTCAAAGTTCACAGGAAGAAGGGATATTGATTAAGTCGGACAAGGTAATTTGTTTACTGAACAACTCACTGAAATACCCAAATTAGTACGTTGCATACAAATTAAAGATAATAAGACAATTAAAGTAATTTGTTAGTAACCATCACGGTTGAATAAAGTTGAGGAAGTATATTTATTATTCACGCTAATTCTTAATTAGTACGAATAGTCGATGTAGTGAGAAAATTTAATGATGCATCGTGAATGAGGTTGGTGGAAGCAGAGTTGTTATCACAATGCGTTTAAACTGATCTTTAAAAGTAGGAGAAGTCCATTAAAACAAGAACGATTTTAGGGAATTAAAAAATTCATATTAAGGGATGTTCGAATATTCATTTTCAAAGGGTAAAATTACGACTTTAGGAAGACTTCCAAAAGTGTTCACAGTCTATTTTTTTAAATTTGCCATTAAAATATTATCTCAAGGACTTAATTACTCTCATGATGGTATAGGGAGAAAAGTTTAATCACAAGGATTTAAGGCTATTGGTGTACACAACATGCGTTACATAATTTCATCCTGAGTGATTGGTTCCATGTATTTAGAAGAAAATATACAAAATGCAAAAGATATTTTGTCATGTTCCAATCTTTAACAAGTGCTAATTTCTAAGGTCTATAGATGCAAATGGGGACACCCTGTATACAAAAGTTATTCACAATCAAGTACTCTACTAAATTCCATCCCATATGGAACGACCTCCTCTCATGATTCTCAGCCGCTGGACAAGATTATGGAAGATGCAGAACTTAGAAAAAATGCCAAAGACAAATAAGAATAAGAAATTCAAACACAAAAAGAGAAAATAAAATTGAGAAAATGATATGATTTACCTTCTCGCTGTGTCAGTATAGCTTGTAGGATCGAGTAGTATTGGAAGACCCCGTCTGGAAAAATGGGTGAAAAGGTAGGCGGAATTATAGAACAGCTTGCTAAAGGACTAAAAAAGGAAAAGCATATGTAGCTAGGATTATAACTATTAACTACTTTACTATTATTATGGTTTGATCCTAGAATGCGGAATGAGCTACCTATTGCACTAAGCTTCTCTCATCCCCGTTGCCGCCTTCAAGCGGTCCTTGAAAACCAAACTTTTCTCCCCAGACTTTTTCTGCGTTGGGAGACGGACACCCTGTTAATACATGGGCATAAATGAGAAACCAATGAGGGCATTTTCCCCTCAAGACAAGTGAGAGATCAAGGTTCAACCTTAGGGAACCAAAAGAGTAGGTATCAGTGACGAGTTTAATAATATTCATTAAAAATAATATTTTAGTTTTATTATTAGTGTTTTTTATCACCAGGGGAAGCCAAATTAGTTATATATTTTGTGTCTAAATTTTTTTGGCCCCCCCCAAAATAATAATAAAAATAAAATATGACACATAGTTGTACCTACTTTCTGGTCACCCTGTATGTCCAATTTGACAGAGTCAGGGACCAGAATTATTACATATTAACTTTGTATGAAAAATATTATGTTACATGGCAAAGTTAAATATTTTGTTCGAGATTTCTCTGGTGTTGGTGGCATTCCCCGACACCGTAGCGTGTTTCTATTTTCTTGTTGCTTTTGTTTTGATTTTTTTTGTCATTGTGTTTTCTTATTGATGATATGTTTTGTATTTTTTAAATATCCTAGCACGCGACCAAAAGGGCGCTCTCACTTATTCTGATTTATGACCTTACGACCTCCAAAACCTTCAATAATTAAAAGTCCAACCTTAGGAGGATATAAAACAACATAAGATTTTCAAATTTCATTAGAATCGGCCGAATAGTTATGATGTTATTACAAAAACATTAAAAGCAAAACGGGGACCGACCGACTGACATAGTGAGATGTAGAGTCGTTCGCGACTATAGATGAAGTTACGGTGACTTATGCCCTTGTTAGAAAGCGCCAGATTGTTGTGATAATAGAAAAAAATGTTCAAGAGTTTCTGAACGCTATTTCTAGTGCCAGCTCGATTTCCTCCCTCGAAAAACGACTCATCCTTTGTAGTAGTGAAGCCGTTTTTGTATTTCAAAGGCTTGATTGAATTGACCGCACAAAGGATTTTGCACTAAGTGGATGAAATAGCTTGAAAATGCTGTGAAGTATCTTCCCTTCCAGAGTAGGTGATTGGTAGGAAGCAATTATACTCGATAACTTCTTGCATTAGTATTTTGTTTTAGTTAAGTACATTGCAACAGATATGAGGTACAATTTACTCATATACTGTTCGCAGTGTTCTTCCAATAAGTGATCTACCATAAAATTTATATTCCATTATGTGTTTTACCATAAATTTGATATTCCAATATGTGTTCTACCATAAATTTGCTATTCCAAGATGTGTTCTACCATAAAGTTGATATTCCATTATGTGTTCTACCATAAATTTGATAATATTCCAATATGCGCTCTACTTTATTCAGAGTATCATTATCTTTAGCGATTTTCGAAATTATGTGCTAATGTATTGAAACAAATTTTGTATTCTTGAATATAAAAAGATATTTTTAAGGCACCATATAAGAATTGCAAACAATATGAATCTTTATTTATTTGTGACAGGGCTTTTTATCATAAAATATCATAAAATATCATAAAATATCATATAATATCATGTAATATTATATAATATACTTCAATGAGTAAACGTTTTACCGCGCGTGCCCAGCAGTTTACGCGAACAAATTTGTGCACGCAGGAACAGATCTTACAGATACATATAATTCATTCATCTTGAATTTAATTTCTTCACATAACTGATTTCTTATATTTTTGTATTTCTTTTTATTAACATCTTATTTTTATTTACTTGTATCGATAATATTTTTTTTCTCATTTTTTAGTTTAGGGTTTCATGGTAGAGTACGTATTAGAAGAGTACAAGCCTTCTTTACCGACATTTCGCTCCTTTGAATCATAGTCAGTCACAATACACTAACACGCCTCATAGTTTCTTGGTACAAGGTTCTTCTTTATTGACGTTTCCCTCCTCTGGAACTTCCTCATAGTTCCAAGAAACTAAGACGCGTATTACTTTATTGGCACGAGTTCTTCTTTACTGGCGTTTCGCTCCTCTGGAGCTTCCTCATAGTGCCAAAAAACTAAGACATAAGAGGAAGTTCCAGAGGAGGGGAACGTCAGTAAATAAGAATTCGTGCCAATAGAGCATGACGTGTCTTAGTTTCTTGGCACTATGAGTAAGCTCCAGAGGAGCGAAACCTCAGTAAAGAAGAAGTTCGTACCAGATATGGCTTCTCTTATCGTTCCTCTCGAGAGATTATCTTATATAGTCAACTTATATAATGATGGTCGTTATGAGATTTCTGGGCTTACGTATTTTTACCAGATAGTACATGTATGGATGTGAGGTGGTTAGTTGGGAAACAAAGAACTAATGGTTCTTTGTTATTACGAAGGAGATTTAATTTTTTTGTCTGAACGAAGTGTTATCATCTTCTAAATGGTCTTGCTGGAATTTTTTTTATAAGTATCAAGGATAATAATGAAATTTAATTTCTCCGCCTTGTTATATAAATTCTTTTGTTTTCTTTTTTCAATATTTTTATCGTTTCAGAAAACCTGAGAAAACATGATTGAATGGTAGGTCGAAGAGATTTAGCATATGGTACTATTAATATTCGTATTTTTCAATGGATATGAATAATTTGACTATAGATATAAACTTTGGAAAAGTCAGTAAGACACACGAGAGGCATAACCAAGGGTCTTTTTTATGTGATTTAATTAATTACTTTGGATAAAAAATTAACAAGATTCTAGTGGTGCTTGTTTTTACTCCACTCAATGTTGGCCATTAATTTTGATAATTTATTAAGTAGCTTTCTTTGTAATTTATTATTTATGTATCTAGAATTTTCGTAACATGTTCATATAGGTGATAATTTCTTGCTGTAGGTTGTGGTTAAGAAAATAGTCCTGGTAATTTGAGTTTCCTTCTCCTAGCTACTTTAAACATTATACTTGGAATTCTTTTTGTAAGAACAAACCTTTCTTTACTTATATTAAAAAATGCTCTATTTTACCGCTATATAGAGAAAATGATATGTTTATGTTTTATTAAACACTGCCTAGAACAAGTCTACTAATCATACAGTATATGACGCGTTAGGTGGAAGAAGGGTCGAAGCCACATTTTCAAATTTTTCAGGAGAGACTTCCAAAGTTTGTATATTATACATCTTGCAGTTAACTGGTATAATCCAAAGTTTTATCGGTTACGTCTATTTCAACATTTTCTTGTTTGTCCTTTTTAGTTGCCATTTGTTCTAACAAATTTGTATAATATTTCGCTGCGTCTGTTGACATTAATTTTGTAAGTTCTTGGCTATCAATTTTCTTTTTCTTTGTTATTGGGAGCATCTTAGAATACTTTGGAGGCAGTGGCTCACGAGCTAAATTGAACAAATTGCAGCTGTAAGAATTTGTTCCTCTTTGCAGCCTGACAGGATGACTATTACTGTTTGGGCTTGTTTGGAGTCTAGAGGAAATCACGTACCCTTCTTTGTATTGATGATACAAAACAAATTTTTTTGCATCAATTAATTTAATTGCGTTTGATTTCCTTTTGACTTTGCGCTCTTGTAAAACGTCAAAATCGAAAAAATTACTTTGCTCAAGTTCTACAACTTTATAGCGCTGAGAAACAGACGTAGTTATTGCTTTTACATAATCTTTCTTTGTATAAATAATATCATTATACCGTTTTTTTATATTTTGTTCAATTTGTCCGAACTGACCATTAGAAGACATTGTTGAAATTTGGATATGAATTAGTTCGAATTAGACTCAGATATTTAATATAACGATAAACTAAGTTATAAGGATAACTTATCCGTGAAAAACGCCATTTTCAAATTTTGTTGCTTAGGCCTTTCTTCCACCTAACGAGTCTTATCCCCTAGTACCTTCCATTAAGTTCACTATAGTAAAATGAAGCTAACGAGATATCCCACGACATTACAATAAAAATTCGATCTTCTCAGCTATGAATCTTCGGGCTAAAAATTGAAAGTATTCCGAAAATAATTTTGAAAGACTGCTTTAAATCAGGCAAAATAACTTTTTATTTGCTAAAGCAATCACTTTTCACCTATCTAACACTCTTCATACCTTTTTTAGCTTGAATGTCCTTACTTTGAAAAAGATTTACAGATTTAACAAAATCTAGTTTCCAACCATCGAACCAAAATTTGAAATTTTTTGAGAAAAAAACGAAAAACTCTCCTCACAACGTTGAAGGTTCCATATAAGGATTGGGCAAAAATATTATATTGGACAAACTAGCAAAACACTAAACAAACGTCATCATAATTATAATATAAACTATACCAAATATTAAATTATTTATTTTTATACTTATCAACAGAATCACATAGAATAGATTGAGAAACCTAGATTACTATTTTAAAAACATGCTATGTCCCGAGAAATATTATAGAATCGACGGCCTTCAACTCAACCTTAACGGTGTGAAGGATTTGACCCTTCAGATAAATGGTTTTCAACCGTGGTGCCGCGAGAGCCAACTAAGGTTGCCGCGGTCACGACCAGGAAATCATTTTTAAAATGCTTAAATTGCAAAAAATATGGATTTCAAGCATTTATAAAATTCTGACCACACTTGAAAGTATTTTGAAACTAGCTTTTTTGCATTGGACCACATAAAAACAAGGAAAAGAGAAAGATTGAAGACAGTGAATGAAAAAATGAGAGTCGCCTTCTTAACTATACTTCCCAACATTAAAGAATTTTATGATAATCATCAACCTCAAATATCCCATTAAACTTTTAAAGTTAAGATCTATTTATTTTTCCAATTTTTATGTCATATTTCGATTAAATTTTGTTAAATGACAATCGTAGTTATTTTTGAAGTGCTTTCTACGTAATTAAGTATTTTTAAGTAAATCATTTTTTATTGGGCTGCCAAGGCTGCTTCTTGATATCAATTAGGGTGTTCCTACCATAAAAAGGTTGAAAAACACTGCTTTAGATACTCTAATTTTAACAATTCCAGATAAAAACTACAAAATACAAGAAAAGTTGTATTAAATCAGAGGTTTCAATTGATTTATAGGGTTCGTATTCCTTTTGCCTTCCAAAATGCATAAATTGACAAAAATGTATGTGGATTTATGTATAAATATAAATGCATGTATGTACTCGTATGTGTTTTGACTTTTACATTTGCTAAAAATGAATTTCACCTTTCGCCAATTGAATTGAAGCATCTAAGCAATATTCATTTGTTTTTGTAATAACACGTCTGTGAACGTCTTTTGTTTTTGAGACCCCAATTCTTTTCATATTGTTTTCATTGTTGACCGTTGAGATGTTTAAATAAAAGAAAGCGCTCGAGGACCGTTGTTTTCTTCATTTTTCCCTGTTTAACCTCTGAATATATATATATATATATATATATATATATATATATATATATATATATATATATATATATATATATATAGTCATGGCCAAAAGTTTAGTCGACTATAATTTTTCTTATAAGGAAATTGAAAAGACTAATCAAATGTTGCATTTTATTTGTATCATAATGTGAAGGAGAAATATAAAAAAAATAGAGACCTAATCCATTTATTAATAAATACATTCAAATGATGCGCGTAGCCAATTTTTACAATGATGTACTTTGTTCTTAAAGACTGATTCAATTCGTCTTAGCATTCTGGAGACCATATTTGCGATGATATCTTGACGGAAATTGCCCCAAGTTTTGTTTAATTAGCACCGACAACTGATCGCAAATAGATGGATTCCTTCAATTAACCGCCAATTGATTATCGCCCACAAATTATCTATATGTTTCAGATCTTCCAAATTCCCAGGGCAAAATCCTAAAGTTTGGTGTTATTTTCAGTCAATAAATTTTTCATTGCATTTTGCTTTAAGACTAGCTGCGCTATCATGCTAAAAATACAATTATCATCCATCCCAAAATTGTTCCTGAACTATTGGGAAAAGGTGCTGATTAGGTAGGTTTTGGTACCATTTTGAGTTCATAGCTGTTCTTGGAAAAAGATTTAGTGCTCAAGTTTCCTTAGATGAGAATCAGCCCGAGATATGGAGGGTGTCAGACGCTCCAAACGAGTGGAAGGGAGACTCATGAGACATTGTCACTTTACTCCAGTCTTCAACAGTCTATTCCTTATATTTCATACAAAGGTGGAGCCTACGGGTATGATTCTTCTTGGTGAGATGACGCTACTTGTTCCACAGCATTAGTTACTATTTCTTTGCATTTCACACCACTTTGGTGCAGAGAAACAATGGTTGCATTGCTTTTCTTTGGAAAGAACCATTTTTGGAATTGGAAAAAATACAAACATTTATTTTTACCAAAAAATATTACGAAATAGATTAGAATTACACAACCCATATTTTTTATCATTTTACCCTTTAGATTGAATACCAAATTTCCAGGGCCTGAAACTCAGGCCCTGGAACAGGACCAAAGCGCGATTTTGGATTAAGCGAAGGAATACACTTTTATATTATTATTTTTTAAATGCTGAGTTTCAATAAACCTGCAATAATTTAAATATTAGAAATATTATTGATATTACGTAAATTAAAAAATATTGAAAAAATATAATTAAATTAGTTTAAAATTTTTGCCTATATATATATATATATATATATATATATATATATATATATATATATATATATATATATATATATATATATATATATATATATATATATATATATATATATATATATATATATATGTATATATATATTGTATATATAGAAAACTTTCGTTCTGCTTTAGAAAGTCAGCCTTTCTTCTCAAACTCTTCCACGCTTTCGTCAGAAGATCGCTGTGGAGTTTAGGATCAGATTCCTTAAACTTGGGAGAGGTTTCGCTTATCAAATTATGAGGCCTCAAAAATAAAATTACCCTTGGCTAACCCCGAGCATAGAAACAGACAGGCAGAGAGAAAGAGTGATAAAGAGGCATCTTCTTTTTGTCTATGAACACTATTCGGATTCCAGAGCTTAACTAAGTAAATATGAATATTGATAAAGGTATAGCATTCATACTGTGTATGTGGAGGCTGCCACTTCCCTCTTTCCACTTTACTAAGTCTCCACAATCCCAAGGACCTCCACTAACTACTTTATCACCTTGACACGCAGGTAAGAGATTACACTGAATCTGCCCATTGGCGAACACTCAGACTCCGCCCATTTACTTACACATAAATAAACAATCTCTCTCTTCTCGGGACCCTATTCAAAACCAGGCATCACATCGGGAACGACAAGTCTTCTTTCCATTCTAGTTTACATAAGCTCGCTCCACTGACGAAGGACTTAGATTCACCCAATTCTACTCATGTCACTTTTCCAAGCAGTTCCCGGTGGACGGACAATCGAAACACAATCGGACGAACAATTACATGATATCATATGAGGGAAGACAATTCGTCTTCACATTCGTGTTCGCATATTTTCCTTCCACCAAGGAAAGACTTAATTTAACATAATTCCACTTAGTTCACCTTACTAACCATTCGTCGGTGGATATATATATATATATATATATATATATATATATATATATATATATATATATATATATGCATGTGGATACAGAGTCTTGATATGTACCCTACGTCCTTTTCTTCTTACCTGCCACCCAATAACATCATTGCGCTTCATTCAATAAGTAAGGACTTACCTAAGTGAATTCGCTCACTTCATTAAGCATTCTTTCCTGTAGAAAGAAGTAATAACGATCGCGTTGATCGAGATTGCTCCCTTCTCATTCCCGATCTCAATTCATTTTGTTAAAGTTGAGAATTATTTTTATAAGAAAATAGTGTTCAAAATTAATTCTAATTCAACCTGTTTTTCAAGAAAGGGAATTTCAGTCTAAAGCAGAATTGCTGTAAAAAAAACCCTTGCCTAATAGGATAAGAAACAGCATTGATCTTTATAGGATTTGGAGAAGAAGTGCTAAGTGTTGAAACATCACAAGATTATCCTGCTATAAAAGTGGACTAAATATAATGCAAGTTATAATCAAAGTCTTCGCCCCTATATCATCTCTTTGAGATGAATAAGTTGAGGACTTTGCTGCAACACTCCTCTAAATACACAAAAACAAAACACGGGTTAAGATGACCTAAATGCAAACATTGCTGAACAAAGACACGAGGAAACAGATTGTCTGAATTTGCAGAAGGAGCAGCCCTCTACAATCCAACTCCATCCAGAAGTGGCAGATCTGAAAACGGAAATGGACGCGACCAAATTGAACAAAGTATGAGATCGATTACATGCTGTTGAAAAAAATCCTTTTAAACATACTAACTATCAGCTCCATCAACACGTGTACCGACCACAATCTGCCCTCTTAAACAAGAGAGAGCCAAACTCATAACAAAAAAGAACACATCCACCGAAATTTGCGTCAACAATTAAATATATATCTTTTAGAGTTCACAATCGAATTTAATGAACTTAATAGATCAAAACACAGAATCCTCTTTATAAAAATAAAAATCAAATAGAGAAACCTTTTAGAAATTGGCAATTTTGGCAAATAGAAATCCTACAATCAAATACAAAAATAAGTAAAGTTCCGAAAAGGCTTTTAAACAAGGGCGAAAAATCACACCGGATGGAACAATTAGAGAAAAAACTATTGAAGACAGAAAATTACTAAAACAGATGAAGCAACATTTAACAAATAGCAGATAACGAATGTTAATATTAAAGCATAAATATGGGAAAATAAATTACAGGGTAAAGACTATTGAAAGGGTTGAGGAATTCTATTAGGAATTATGTAGATGACAACAAAGTCCTCCACACACCAAATAAAAACTTATCAATAAACGAGGCAAAACGCTTACGAGTAAAGAAAGACGGAACTTTTGCCACATTTAAGGGCATGGAAAATGGTAGAGCACCTGGCTATGATGGGCTAACACTCGACTCTGAAAATACTGAGGGGGAAATTTAGGTTGATTTTTGGCTAATCTGTTTACAAATTTTTTAAGGAAAATAAAGATTAATATGACATTGTCCAACGTTTGTAGTGCACTTTTTTAAAAAAAGGGGCGAAAAGGCAAATTAAGAAACTATTGGCTATTCAGTTTCTTATCAGAAACATAAATTGCTTACAAAACCCACTCGACTGCAATCAGCCTCCTAAACATCTAAGTTTCAGAACTTACTATAATTATCTTCAGGCTGATCAAAGATTATGGCTAGAACAAATGAATTCGGCGTCCCTTTTTTAATAGCATCCCTAAACTAGGAGAGCTTTTTACTCAGTAGACATGGATTCACTTCAGAGCGCGCTACCGAGATAAGGACTTAACAAAATCGACATTGGAATACTCTTTTTCATATAGTCATACAACATCGTCGTTTTGGATGGACATAATTACAATAAAATAGGAATAAAAAAGAGTGAGACAGGGACATCCATCTCTCCCAAAATGTATTTCCAGCAAACTTGATGAGGTTTTTGTACTTTGGACTGGGAATAAAAGCAACCCAGAACTCTAAGGGGAATGGAGAATGGAGATATTCTTTTTCCTAATGGCATATTGTACTTAGACTTGGACATATAAAGTGTAGATTGTAGAAGGTAGATGACAGATTGTGCTAAGAGAAAAGTGGTAAGAGTTGGTGAAACTATAGCATTAGGGAGGGAAGAATATAGATCCCTGGGGAAAGGGTACATCCGTAGTAATTGACGTTTTCTTCCCTTTTGTTCCTTAGTTCATTGTTTATATTTTAGCTTCTAAGCCTTTGAATTTGTTTACGTTCATGTTTTGTTTGTATTTTGTTTTAATATGAATTAGATTCCTCCAGAGTATTAGCTTTCAAAACCTTTGAAGTAATATTTCTTCCAGTTGTTCTCGACCCCAGGCAACGTTAGAGTCCGCAGGTGATCAGAAAAGCAGTGGAATAGAAAGTGCATAACGCCAAAAGTAAAGCATGATGTCCTCTTTGTAATGGAATGGGGCTGCATTTCAAGTTCAGGGAGGGGTACTTTCGTCATTTGTGATGACACCATAAATTGTGAGAAGTACCAAGCTTTCCTGAGAAATTACAGGTCACACATTATTTTCTCTAAAATATCAATTTGAGTTATATGTATTTTCCGTTTTTGGGAAAAATATTTATTCATGAATGCTTGACCAATTAAATAATTTCAATTAATAGTATATTCGCTATTTTTGTTAATCACCTTTGGCCATTTAGCAGGTTGCTTGTTGATCCGTCTAAGTTGAAATTCAGCCGTTTTGTTGTTCAAGAAGTTGCCCATGAACATTTTTACTAGTTTTCTTCAGAAAATGTTTTACTATTCCGAGCATTTTGTAGTAAACAGAAAAACATGGAAATCACTTGGAGCTTGTCTGTCCAATATGGTGGATGGGGTAGAACAGAGCAACCTAAGTCCAATATTCTTTTTGCGTCATTCTTGCTGTATGTGGCCTTCCATTTTCATGAAGAAGCCTAACGTTTCTCCTGTTGACGAGTGCAGGTCATTTTCTTAAAAAATTTATTTTCATGCTCATGTTGCAGCTGTTGACAGTATATGTTTGTAGTTCACCAGTTCTCTTAACGCATCTTCATCGAAGTCTGATAATCGTCCTGGTCTTGGTTCATCTATCAATGATTGAGCCCAAGAACGAAACTTTGAAAACCAATTTTGGATATAGCGATCAGTAATGGCACATTGGTCATAGACAATACAATTCTTTTGTTGTTTCTGGAGCGTTTTTGTTATTCTTAACCTCCCACAAGATCACATGTCGAATATGTACTTTTAGTCCCTCCATCTTAGTGCATGATATTTTAGTTTGAATTATGATGCACACTTATTTACTGCTGCTGTAAGAATGAACGGGGAACGCTCTTTCTAAATAGGTAATTTACGGTCAAGGTTTAAATATAAGAATTTCGAAATGCGCCGTTACATTTTGCTTCCAATAAACGGGAATTACTTAGGACTCAACCTGATAGGTTTCAATCCCTGTTGAATTAGTTTATATTGTATATCTCAAGACAACAAATTTTCTAATAGCTTATGACGTTTCTAATTACGAGATCAGCATAGTTCCTTTCTTTTATTATTATCACGAGCTTCTCTGGGATCATTGCAAGGTCCAAACCTCTCTGCCCCCGGAAACACTGCTGATGATACTTATGTTTCCGGTATTTTCAAGAAATGACAACGCAATTCACTATAATTTTAAATATATTTCTTCAAATTTTAGTAAAAAGATTGGACGGAAGTCTTCGTGGCTGACGTGAGTTTACCCGGCTTTTGTTATGGAGATCCTTTTGGATCCTCTCCAATCATCTGGAAAAGTATCCTTCGTTGACGGCCGCGTCCATTATATTAAGCAAACCTTCTATAACGCTCGATTAGCATTTAGGGAATTTGTTTTGGTCAACCTTGAATTCTTTCGAGCTCTGTTTAAATGTCTTTAGCATCTCATTCAGCTCTTACATTGCAATCATTTTACCCTAACCTTCCTTGGGTCCTTCAGGAGTGGCGTCGTTGTATGGATACGTAATCTTTTATAGTATTAAGTTGGTCTATATTATTTCATTTACGAAGTCTATGTCATATTTACTATTTTCTTCTGTAATGAAAAATATGTTTGATCAGTATGCTCTAAATACTTCCTCAATTTCTCCGGATTGCTTATCTCTTCGTTTCGTTGGTTATTGATTTTCATGTTGTTGGTTTTTATTTTTTTGTGGGGGAGGGGACCCACTCACAATCTTTTCACGGTTTGCTAGAACATACTGGGATCTATTTCTTCAACCCACTGCACCCTGTAGGGGTACATTAATTCTACTGGCGCTGAATAGGCGTCGTTGTTCTTTTGAACAATGATGGTGAATATCTTCCAAGTTGTCTGTGTGGAGGCGATCGGCTTCTGGGAACTCAGTCCATGGCACTTTAGAGTTATACCTGTGAAGGGACTTTATTTTCCTGCTTATTTGCTTCAGGTTCTGTCCTTTATTTTGCTTCAGTCAACATGCGAGCGTATTGTGCTTGTAGTCTTGGGTCAGGTAAGATAGCCGTATTTCGTTGTTCTAGGTTCTTTTCTGTGTTAGGTGCTGAAACTTTATCCTCAGAGCCTCATCCGATGGCGGTTCTTCCAGGAACCATATTTTATCCAATCCAGGTGTTTTTCAGCATGATGTTAAGTTCCTGTTTGGGTGTTATTGTCCCTGTCATATTTGCCATATGTGATTAGCTTAGTATATTCACGTCGTATCTTTGGGAAATTCTCATTTTTAATATGTATAAAAGTTTTTGCTTCTCTACTTCATTACTATTGCTTTTGCTACCTGAGCATCATGTGCTTTTTTCTGTTTTCCTCTATTTGCAATTAAAAAATAGTTTTTTCTGCCATTCACAGTTACAACAATTATGTGAATCAGAACGTGATTTATTTACCGGTATGGATGCCCTGGTCGCATGTTGTTCTATCTTATAGCACCCAAAGCAGATCTGAATACCAAGATAACAGTCTCCCTTGCCTTATGTTCCTCGATGTTTCTGTGAATATGATCTTGAATACATTCATATAAGATTTAAATTTTGTTTATATAACAGAGACACATTCGTGGATTCTGCCTATTTCAATTTTAGTTCAGCTGGGAATGGGAGCTCATGCATTGATAGAAACGTCGACATTTCACACTTCTGTGCGTTAAAACTTAAGCTCGTATACCCTAGGCGCTAGATCAAATTTCTTTAACTCATTGCGAATTTTTGCTTAAACGGACACATGATACGTCATCTATCCCTAAATCGTAACAAATCACTTTCTTCTCTCCAGTTTATCACGTTTGAACGTTGTTTATACCATCTTTAGATACGTTATTTTTACGATCTTTAAATGTTCATTCTCTTTTATAGGTTTTTCCCTCGTGTTACCGGTTCCCTTTTCTGAAGGAATGGTTACATTTCCCTCTTATGTGGCTCGATTAATATTAAGATAAACTAATAGTTTATTAGCGCTAAAAAAGAAAAGACAAGCTCACTTCCATTAATTTTCTTGCTTTCTGGGCTACGGTATTTGCAGCAAATAAAGTAAGAAGCACAGTATTTTATTCCTTTTTCACAGTTTCCCTTTTATAAGCAAATTGATGTTTAAGTCACTTTACTTACTCTTAAGATCGTGATAATTTTCGCACATGTAATTTAACTACACATATTTGTTTTTAATAATTGCCTTTGATCGAATTCAGTTGAATCTAGGAGACGTTTTACGCACCTTCCCTACTGCGCACCTCCTTTACCAACTTACTTGTAAGAGGGCGAGAGTTGAAAGTTAACACAAGAACTCAATGCAGTTTTCTTGATGACATACTATTATTTACCTCGAATCCAGAAGAATTCAAGTCAATGTTCACAGAATTATTGAAGCCTGTCTCCTTTATGGACTGAAAATTAGCTTTCAAAACTAAAAATCATGATGACTAAGTTTTCAGAAGATATAGTAATTTGAATTGCCACTTAAATTCTAAAGTAGATAGTAAATGAATTATATTAGGCAGGCTTGTGAGTCCTAATGGAAGCATGTAATATAAAAAATCAATAGAAGGAAAAATAAGCCGGAGAGTCGTAGCAAAGCTTATCTGCACCACAAGGAAGACAAGCTTAATACACAAAGTATTTAATGAATTCATCATACGTATTCTAGGAGATCATTTTATGAAATGACACTATATATAACATAAATATGAGGTCTCCCTTGATCTATAAGTATTGGCATCATATGACTAGAGTAAAAAAAATAACGAATCTGTTAACCATTGAGTAAAAAAGAAAGACAAACTGTAAGGTGAAGGCATGGTAGATCCTAGGAGCGTAAATTCTTGTGACTAATCTAGAGGGAGAGAAAAGCCTTCTGGTTATTGACTACCAAGAGTTGATGAGATGGTAAATAAAAAGGCGCAATACTAGTATTTCAGTGCATTAGACATGAAAAACATGCTAACATGTCTTAATTAAAGATGCAAACGAAATTTACACGCATGTTAAGCTTGCCGTAAGCTATATCAATTCCAACGAATTCAATTTGCTGTTATCAATAGAATATCTTGCCTTCAACAAACAATTGACTAGTTTATAGCCTCTAACTTCGCGCTGCTGCATGAGCTTAATTTGGACGATATTAAGATATATAGAACTAAAGAAGACAACGAAGCGAGTCTTATGGACTAGGTTATAACGTATAACAACATGTTGCTTCGTATGGTTATTTGGACTATATTACGATATGCAGAACTAAAGAAGACCACGAGGTGAATCTTAATACTCCAATGGGCAAATAAAGCAATAACCAAAGCGCAATTTTCCATTGAAAGAGCTTCATTAATCTGTTGAAATTCTATCTTAAAAAAGAGGGATTTAGGCCTAATTTTGTATTTTACTCGATAGATTGCCGTTTTTAGTCGCGTGCGACTCTATATCCCACTATGTCGGCCCGTCGGTCCCTGTTTTGCTTTTTATGTTTTGTTTTGGTAATAACATTGTAACACTTCGGTTGATTTAGCAAAATTTGAAACCCTTATGTTGTTTTACATTCTCTTTCGAATGATATAATTGCCATGTTCCTTTTAAGGTTAGCTGGGGAATTATTTGGCAATAACATCATAAGTATTCGGCCGATTCTAACGAAATTTATACACTTATGTTGTTTTACATTATATTTTAAATGATATAATTGCCAAAGTACTCTCAAGGTTAGTCCGGGAATAATGGAAAGTTTTGAAGGTCATAAATCAGAATAAGTGAGAGCACGCAACTTTGGTCAGCAGACCTTGTTTTTAAACTTCGCCCATTCTTTCAGACCTACAAGTTTCTTCTCTCTCACGAAGTATGGAGATAATGCACTTTATCACTTGTAACTGCAATTTATGAGCCAGTTTTTACGTTGTGGGAACAGATACATCCGTTTCCGCTATTGTCACCAATCCTGAAAAGTCTGCCGCTTTTTCCCTTTTTTTATATATCGGTAAGTGCTAGCGAAAGGAAGTATTCTGCTATAGAAAAGAAGGCATACACAATTGTGGTAATTAAGAAAGTGTCGACATTTGTTGGCCGAACGTCGGATTACACTGGTAACTGATCATAAATAGATGTCTTTTCTCTTCGATTCTTAGGCGAGTTGCGAAAACTAAAAACGAGGATTGACCTGTTTGGTTATAATGTTGAGTCTCACGCCCAAGTAAGGATGCAGGCAATACTCTTTTAAGTTCGTACTCATCTGCTTTGGATTGTCAAACCTTGTCTCAGCTACATAACTCTTTGTCACCCTGTTAGAGCTATAATAGTATAGTTTTTGCGTTCGCGATAACTTCTCCTTTAGTAGAACAAATAAAGACTAATGATATCTACCTGTCCAATATGGGCTGAATGTAAACTGATTCTACCAGCCACCACAAATACTTTGATTAATTAAGAGTATAATGCCCTTATCAAATAGCTAGGTATTGATTTTGAAGTGCATGTGATATCAAGCTCAACGAATCGTTGTATTTTCCTCACATCGCCTACTCTTTTACGATGTTTAAGCTAACTAATGAATATAGACTGCTCGCTTTTATTCACTCTAACAGAGAAACTTCATTCATTTCCAAGAACATTTCGTACATACATGGCGATAGTACAAGTTTACTACTCCGTACAACCTTCGTGGGACCGGTCTTTGTTTTAGAGAATGAATTATATTCTATGCACTCGTCATTCTCTAGGGCTAGAAATACTACACCCCAAAAGCGCTTATTCAACTACAAACGAAGAACAGCTAGTGAATGCACTATCCAGAACTGGCTGTCTACTCATGGACCTGTTCTTGATGACCCCGGAACAGATCTATGTTTTACGTTCTTACTGAGGAAGGCTGGGTAATCATTTCCACCCGTTATTATTCACATTTTGTCTTGTTGGCGGTGGGGAAACGACCGTTACTTTGCGTGACAACGCCTTCGCAGCAAAGCGATAAGTCGTGACCTTTCTTCACAACCTTATGTGTTAAATGAAGTTATAATCCCGTCTTAAATGAACTACTCATCTGATCCACTGTTTCGTCGATCTCTTCGTGTCACAAAATCTTTTGAGACTAACCTATAATTTTTCATACTTTTCAGCTCTGAAGGAGTAATATCTTTTTGGTTATGCTATGTTCAGTGTGTGTAGTAATTTACTTAAAAAAAATCGATCATTATATATTATTTTCTTTTTTAATTCAGCCTAACCTAAATTTCAATAAACTTTTAACATAACCTAAAATTATTTTCTAGTGAAATTTTAACTTTACCTAACCTAACTATTTCCATTTAACTTTCATTAACTTTTTAAATGATCTAATCGCACCAAAGTTTGTGATCCACATTTAAATTAACCTAATTTAATAAAATTTGTTTATAAACTTTTAACTAAACTAATGTCACCAAATTTTTCAAAGCTTTACTGTAAACTTTTAACATAAGCGATCTAAACTTTCAGTCAAATTTTGACTCTCCCTATGAAGACATGTTATTTAACCTCCTTGTCAGAGAAAGAGAGAGACACGTATGACGGGAATGCTACACATTAATTAGAGCAGATTAGCTAATATAGTTACAGCAGTCGGGCAAATTAGAGTCAAAAAATATGCTAAAAAGATCGGCTTCCTTTGAAAACACTTTACTTCTGTTCGAATCTAATTGTAACAATGAGAGGTTCCGCGAGATGTGAACTGTCGAAAATTCACTTCCGCCGGCTCTGTATAAATAGTAAAGCATCGGCCTGGGTAAAATTAGTATTTTGCCAAAAGGACACGACGCATAAGTTAAGGCCTGCAGACCCTTATTGCTGGTTGAGTGTAGGCGGGAATTAAGTTGTGATAAATGTTAAATATTGAAAAAAAATTCACTGTCCTCCGAATAATTCCAGACTTAAATAAGACCCTGGCCATAACTATTGAAATAAGACCCAGTGCCTTGATTTCTAGCATTTTCCTTACGAGTGTCTATTTTGTCTCTCCTTATTACTTCTTTCTCTCGGCCTCCCAGATACCCCAAGAGCCAGAAGACAAGGATAAATAATCTCGATGTAAGCTTCCTAGAGAGGGGAGAAACTTCTACACTGCCATATTCGAGCCCAGCTCTCCCCCAGTAAAATACTCCCTTAATCCCTACTTTCGAGGCTGGCAGTGGTTTACCAAACAAAAATGTTTGGTAAACATTTACCTCAGATTTTCCATTCAAATTTTAACTATAGTTAACCTAACCGAAGGTTTTAGTCAACTCTTAACTTGACTTAACATCACCGAAAGTTTTTCAGTCAACTTTTAACTTAACTAAACCTGACCAAATGCTTTCTCTTGGTATTTAATTTAACTTAACTTATCCAAAGTTTGTCAGTCAAATTGAAATTAACCTAACCTGGCCATAGCTTTTAGTCAATTTGTAATTTAACCTTAGTTAATAAAACCCAGACATATTTTAACTTATTTTTTGTTTTAGGGAAGAAATATGGTTAAGTAGGTCCTTTTTTATTTTTTTTATTTAACCTTACTTAACCTAAACTGAATTTCAACCTCAAAGAAGATAAACATTTGAAATGACCCCTAGTAGAAATAGACAATCCCCAAATTAACATAGGTGTTTTGTTATTATTTCTACTTAGCCTTACCTTACCTAAACCTAATATCAACCTAACCAAGTGGAGATAAGCAGTTCTAATGACCCCTAATAAAAATGGATATTACCAAAATCAACAAGGGGCGTTTGTTATATATTTTTTACTTAACCTTACCTTACCTAAACCTAATTTGAACCTAAGTGAATATAAGCATTTCCAATGGCCCCTAGTAAAGATGCACAGTCCCGAAATTAACGTAGCAAAGATAAGCGCACCTTTTCTTCGTATTCAATGAGTTTATCCCGACCTTGAGATGGGCCCAATGTGCCTTAGGAATTCTTGAACGTCAAAAGGTTTTTCTGGTCTCTTCAGCATCTTTTGAGTATAATTTTTATTGACAAGATTATAGAAATTATCCAGAGCAACGACAACTAGGTCCAGTAAAGACAATTGTCATTTAATCAAATATTTAAAAAAAAAATAGGTCGTTGATTAATTTCTTTAAACTATTTGATCAGGTGTGTATTTACGATGCACTTCGGACAGATTATTCCACTATTTATTAACCTAATAAGGTGTTAATTAACAGAATGCTCAGCACAAAAGTTATCGGCCGAAGGTTCATAAATGAACTAAAAATTTGGCGTTGGGAAAAATGAAATTAAGATCTTGTCATAGTGGAAACCAATGAAGGCTTTGTCACTGTGGAAAATAGCCTTCAAGCAAAGCTGATGGCATTTTTTTTTAATAAATACAGAAAAGTTCCACCCACTTTGGATGCTGTGGGCTCTTACAAACCTCAGGTGTTGCATGCTTTGAGCTATTTTACGTCTGGCAGCAGCGATGATGCCGCCATCCTGAGTTAATATGTCGGTCAGTAGGTCGGTTGGTCGGATGGCAACCACTTTACTTTTCAATGAGTTCTTTGGCAATTCCAACGAAATGTGAAAGTCTTGTGTTGTTTTACATTCACTTTCGAATAATATAATTTCCAAGATCCTCTCAAGGTTAGTCCGGAAATTATTAAAAAACTAAATATGGGTCGGATTTCCCCTATTGTTGAAAGTTTGGAAGGTCGTAAGGTCATAAAGTCATACTTCAGAATAATTGAGAGCACGCGACATAGATCTGTTGACCTTGTTTTTGTTTATTCTTTTAATAAGTGTGATTGCATTCAACTCTAGAAATGGCACAAGTGTCAGTCATGTTTGCAAGATGAAAAACCTCACCAAAATAACCCATTGTGACCCGAGTCAAAGAATCGAAAACAAAACCGTAGGGGTAAAAAGTGATACAGAGCCATCGTAACGGATTCCTATAATATAGTTTGTCTCGGGTCAAATTCTCTTAAAGGACGCGCAAAGGAAAGGCCTGAGACGGTCTATTCCTCCAAAAATGCCCAAAATAATTCCAATGCGAAAAGGATATCTCGAAAAAGATATTTTCTCCCAAAATAGTAAAACAACCTAAACTTAATTTCAATACGAAAAAGCTATCCTCTCCAAATAATATTGAAACCTAACCTAAGCTAAGGCGAATTTCATTGCGGAAAAAATATCTCCAAATAATAGTGAAATACAATGACAACTCAAAAATGATATTCCTAAAACTGGAGCTGCAGTAAAATTAATAAAAAAACATTACCCATACGTATAACAAGGTAAGAAGCAATCAATTTTTACCTTAAGAGAGACCCTAATTATCTCTATAGATATTCCAGAGTATTTATGCTACGCTAATTCATTTAAGTCTGAGAATGAACTTATCCTGTTCTTCAGTTTCTGAAATTTCTACCGCAGATGTAAAAAATATCAACACCTGTTTGAAAGGACGCGTTTAAATTATAATGATGAAATTAATCACCTAAATTATGTAGATATGAAATCATATGAAGAGGGCTCTCGGAAGATCTTCACTTGCACAGCTAACTCAAATAACTCTTTGAAATTCTAAACGACTTAATCACTGGATAAATTCGAGAAACTCGAGACTAATGGTGCGGTTAGTATAAGGTAAACGTAACAAACGACACTGCCTTGAGCGCCCTAGGTCTTGGAAATCGTGCCTTGCCAGGGAAGGTATTTTAAAGAAGCTAACAAAAAGAAGTGTATCAATTGATTCTTATATACTCTTGAAAAGACAAAGATGGAAATCAATGAAAACTATTTCCAGATTCTGTGATAGCAACTAGGTAGACTGTATAAGAATTGAGTGATACACTTCTTTTTAGGTGTGTTAGAAGGGTTCTTTCAAAACATTATTCCTGGGGAGGCATAATACCCGGCTCCCAGGACGATTGAAGCAGTATATGTTCTCAATTTTTCCTCTATATTAACACATACATTAATATTAAGTGCGAGTTGCTATTTGTGGTAGATAACCAAGTGCCTACTAAACAGAATTGTTTTGGAATGGCCAGACTCTATATTTATATATACCTACGTATTTTGAGGCTTGGGGCCGAAGTTGTTTGAAAGACCGTTAGTGAAAGGGGAAAATGTTATGAATCCAGTGGGGATAGTTTATTATTAACTTTGCGGGGTCCTTTTAAACAAATATTTCAGAGTGCAAGTTGGCTAAAGATTATCGGGTAGCTGGTAAGCGCTGGGGTTGCAAGAGAAAGACAATGACGAAAATATAACTTTACTAACAACAAAATGATATTTATATTTACATAGAAATTGGGTTTAAAGGGAATGGTCGCCCATACGGGGTTAAAGGTCCACACGCGATCAGGTAGGTTGATTAAGGGATTAGAGAGGTCAAATTCAGTTTGGTGATTTAAAACGGGAATTTTAAACTGGGGCGTTCACACAAATATTGGAGCAATTAGGTAAGCCAGATTCAAGATTAATCTGCAAGTGGCAACTGTTATGATTACCTTACGGGCTCGTTGCCGAAAAGGGGCCAGTTGGGGGTACGATGAATGCGATGGAAGAAGTTGGTTTACCTCTTGCTACAGACGAGGGAGCACTTGTTGCTTTCGGAGTTGGGAATCCTTGTCAGTCCTTGCTAATTCACAAAGGCAGAGTTCACTAATGTCAAAGCTTGCCGATTGACTAAGGCAGAGCTCATGGATCAATTTAGCCTTCAAATTGAATCGAAATCGCCGCTGGATGTGGGGGGGGGGGGAGGAGAGCGTCCTTTAGCTCGTTCGTTGGAGTAGGTGGAACTATAACAGTGCTGCTGCCTAAACTCAGTCGAATCGTTATATAGGCACCTGGTAAAGAGGTTCCAAACGCGCGCGCGAATTTGGGGAAAGTCGGCGACTTCTTCGGGGGAAGGGGGAATCATGATAACGCTCGTTGGAATGTCCCACGGATTTCAATCTTCGAGCGGAGAGGTGACCGTGAGAAGCTCGGGGGAGGGGGGCGATGACAACGGTCTCTAGGCAAATACACCTGGGACGTGTGAGATAACGGCGTCGACCGCCTCTTTGCTCAGGTTCAGCAATGCTTTTCAGCTCCATGCGGTGATCTCCGGATCGACGTGGGTACAAAAGGGCACGTGGCCGCCATCTGACCTCATTCTGCTACATCCCTCTCTTCCAAAAAGATGGCACTTTCGGAGTTAGGGGGAGAAAGGTGACATCCCCTTAGACGAATTAGTATTCACGGGGTAATCGGAAAAGAAAAAAAAGAAAACACGGAATTCCTGACCTGTCGTCGAGCAGGTGTACAAGCTAATGAACTGGATATTCAAAGATACATTTTTCATAAATGACAGAAGGATTATGGTGGTAAATATACACATCTTTTGGTGCCGGACCAGGTTTATAAATACTAATTTCATATATACAAGGGCGTTGTACATTATAGACATATACATCGAGAAAAATAAGGACATAACAGAAATAATTGAATATAAGCTAATCTATAGCTGGCGGTTATAATAATTACAAGGCATCCAAATCGATAGGGAGCAATTACAATTAATAATAGCTGGTGTAGAACTCGCTAATAAATTTTGCTTTTTCGAACAAGTGAAGGTTTTGGTCCATTAAATGAATCGGTTCAGCATCGAAAACGGTCACGGGAGTTAATTTACGAAAATCTACATACATGCGGTAAGAGTTATCTGGTTTCCGCACCAGAACTATTGGGGAACAATAATTTGTTATGGAGGGTTCAAAGATATGGGAGTTGAGCAGATTGTTAGCCTCAGCGTTAAAGCATTTCTTAGATGAATTGGAAGGGGGTAAGATCTTGAACGAACGGATTATGGTATGATTCGTCTCTTCTGAAGATGGCCGGTTTAACACGCCCTTTCGCCTTGGTTTTCTGGCTGATGTCACAGGATTGGCAGTATTCCGAAATGTCAATTGCAGCACCTGGCCAGTAGAAATACCGGAAAATCCTCTGACTAATTTTATCGTGGCTGAAGTGGCCAGAAAACACGCTATCGTGGGCTATTTTTAGGGCCAGGGGTACATGAGAATGGGGAACACAGAAGGCGTGAGTCTCTGGGCTGGCGCTATCCGTGCAAGCGCGATATAACAAGCCTTCTTTCACAGAATAAGAGGCTGTCTTCTTACCGCGAACCGAATCCTGCTCTAAGCTCCGAGATTTCGCCTAACAAGGGAAGGAGATTTAGGCACTCCTGTCTTTGAGTGAATTCTTCGCTCATAACGCCGCTGAAATCCGAATCTAAGGGAGTTTCAAGGGCAGTGGGTATCTGGAATTCCTTCTCTGCATGGGCTCTCGTGATAACGGGCTGAGCAACAGGGATAAACGAGACTTGGGGGCATAGTCGTACCAAAATGGAACAGAATTGGATAGGGGCTAACACGAATTCAGCCCATCCGAAAAAGTACTGACACTCGAGGTAACAGTTTACAATGGGGAAGCAGTTTCCACGTCCCAAGTAGTCACGGACTACCGCAAACTTTTTGTCGTCGGGAGCCAGCGGGGGAAGAAGCTCATTCAATACCAGGCTACACGTGCACTTGGTATCGCGGACGAGGGTGGAGACTCAGCACCCATTAACGCTTCCGTTTAAAAATCTAAGACTTCCTGGAGAAATCTTGTCGAAGAGTAAATTTACATGGTGCCCCGAGGCACTGGGAGACGAGATTGGATCTGGGGTTTCCGGTCGCGATGGAGGGAAAGCAGAGCAGCATTCACCTGGTGGACTTGGTGAATGAGATTACCACGGAGTTGGGAAATTTGGGGGCAATTGGGGCGTATGTGGCCTTCGACACCGCACGCAAAACAAATGATGGGCCTACGAGGAAAAGTTGATGCTGGGGATTAGTTATGAGGGGTTTGCCGTCACGGGGTTCCGATAGAGGGAAATTTCTGGGCTTAAAGTGGCCCGTAATCTTGGCGAATTCTGGGGAGTTCTTAGGAGGGAACCGCGAGTTACTAAATTTATTCTTGAGGGATGAAGGGGGGAGGCTTTTTATTTTCCTTCGGGTATAAGTTGGGGCTAGCCGCATAGACATTTGCTTCTTCTATGGACTCTTTGAATGAGTTGCAACGACGCTCCTTCACAAATGAGCGATTTCTGCTGTTAGCGACGCCAACAACTGATCCTGTAGAACAAAATCTACCAGGGACTCATAATCGTGAGGTACTTTCGATGCGTCTAACCAAAAATTAAAAGTACGGGAAAGAGTATATCCAAAATGACGGAAGGTCATATTTGGTTCGATGTGGGCGTGTCAAAATTTGGTTTGGTAGAAGTCAGGCGTCATATTGTATGCCGCGAGAAGTTCAGATTTGAGGGTGGAGCAATCCACCGTAACTTCAAAGGGGAGCGATATAACTAGGTCTCGGAGCGGTGAGCTTAGTAGAGGAAGAAGCTTAGCTACACCGTCCGTCTCATGTCCTAATAATTAACTTAAACTTTTTCTAGAAGTGAGTGAGAAAAGATCCGAAGTCCTCTCTTTCTTTGAATGTGGGGAGTTTAACGGAGGCGGATTGAGGGGTTCCTACACAGGAATTTACTGAAAGGGTTTCGAGCCGATCACGATTCGATTCCAGGTCATATTGGCGAATTCTCTCACGTTCTTCTCTCTCTCTAATTTCTTTTTGTACAGCTAATTCTCTAATCTCTTTTTGTTCAGCTATTTCTCTAATCTCTTTTTGTAAAGCTAATTCTCTAATTTCTTTTTGTTCACGTACAGTTCTTTCTAGTTCTTCTTGTTCTCTATTATAAGCTCTCTCATTTCTCTCCTCTTCCTGTACATAAGTGACAAGGTCTTAGCACTTAAACCGAGGGATTCTCCTTGGAGTTTAAATCTCTCAAACGACATTTTCTTCGTAACACGGGAAGTACGTTGTTCGAAAAAAAAGGGTTTTAATGGGCTGTCAGCACGCGACGGGTGAGACTTAACTCACAAATTACTGACTCACGGAGGAATATGCTTGTTTAAATGCGGAAGCTTTGCTATCCAAATACTAACACTAATATAATATATGATTAAACAAAGTAAAAAAAAAAAAGTAATGAAGTCTTCGTGAGATGAGTAAGGCTCAGACTCTACTAATTCGTGGGAGATTAAAGTGACCGTGGGAGAAATTCTGTTGCCTAACAAAATTTTCCTATTAAAGGTTGTCGGTCCAAACAGTAAGCGATAAATAAATATGGCAGGGTTGTTTCCTGTTTCGTTTGACTTTGCAACTCAAACGGTACTCAGCTTTGAAAATTAAAATAAAGTTAAAGGGTTGGCTTTAAAAAATCTCTCCAAAGACCTTTTAAAGACCCTGACACACCTTATCACCAGATTTTATAATAGAGTAAAGTATATATATGTATATGTCCTGGAATGGCCAGACTCTATATTTATATATACATAGGTACTTTGTGGTTTGGGGCCGAAGTTGGTTGAAGACCATTAGGGAAAGGGGAAATTGTTATGAGTCCAGTGGGGATGGTTTATTATTAACTTTGCGGGGTCCTTTTAAACAAATATTTCCGAGTGCAAGTTGGTCAAAGATTAACAGGTAGTTGGTACGCGCTGGGGTTGCAAGAGAAAGATAATGACGAAAATATAACTCTACTAACAACAAAATGATATTTATATTTACATAGAAATTAGGTTTAAAGGGAATGGTCGCCTAGACAGGGTTAAAGGTCCACACGCGATCGGGAAGGTTAATTAAGGGATTAAAGAGGTCAGATTCAGTTTGGTGATTTAAAACGGGAATTTTAAACTGGGGCGTTCACACAAATAATGGAGCAATCGGGTAAGCCAGATTAAAGATCAATCTGCAGGTGGCAACGGTTACGATTACCTTACGGGTTCGTTGCCGCAAAGGGGCTAATTGGGGTACGATGAATGCGATGGAAGAAGTTGGTTTACCTCTTGCTTCAGACGAGTGGGCACTCGTTGCTTTGGGAGTTTGGAATCCTTGTTAGTTCTTGCCGAATGACTAAGGCAGAATTCACTAGTGTCGGAGCTTGCCGATTGACTAAGGCAGATCTCACGGATCGATTTAGCCTCTAACCCTTAACGAAATCGCCGCTGGGGAGGGGGGGAAGCTTTCTTTAGCTCGTTTTTCAGAGTAGGTAGAACTATAACAGTGCTGCTGTCTAGACTCAGTCGAAGCGTTATATAGGCCCCTGGTGAGGAGGCTCCAAACGCGCGCACGAATTTCTGGAAAAGTCGGCGACTTCTTCAGGGGAAGTGGGAATCGTGATAGCGCTCGTTGGAATGTCCAACGGATTTCAATCTTTGAGCGGAAAGCCAGAATGCTAGCGGAGAGGTGACCATTGGGGTGGCGGGGGGGGGGGGGGCAATGACAACGGTCCCTAGGCAAATACATTTGGAGCGTGTGAGAACGGAGTCGGCCGCCTCTTTGCCCAGGTTCAGCGATGCTTTTCTGCTCCATGCGGTGATCTCTGGATCCACGTGGGTACAGAAGGGCACGTGGCCGTCATTTGACCTCATTCTGCTACAAGAATGTTTTTCTTATATAATGACTCTAGGAATTTTTCTAAGAAACATCTCACAAAATATGTTTAAGGATCAAATTAATATTAATTTGACAGAAAGTTATTATTAAAAAGCAATAAGGCGAATAACAGATGCTCCATTTACGAGTATATTCCCATTTTCCTATCTCCTTTCAGGCTAATCTGATCTGTCCTCTCTTCTCTTTCGTGGACTGGTATCTATCGGATGTTGGGGGAAGTCTTCTCTGACTCGTAATTCTAATAAATCATAATTATCATCATTTACCTATTTTTACATTTACTTGATGTCAGAAATAAGAACAATTAGGGATTTTCTCTCATTTAATTAAAATATTTGCCATTTACCAAGAATTTCATCGGATTTCATTACTTTAAAACGATGAAGAGAAAACTTTTGGGATTGAAAAAGTAAAATGTTGAGCAGCTGAGGCGAAGTTCGAATTTTTAAAGTCGCTTCAAATAAGCAAACTTTTGTAAGCAGAAGTGCATTAAACTATATATATATATATATATATATATATATATATATATATATATATATATATATATATATATATATATGAATGCAATGTTCTGCAGGAAAATTAAAAGGTGCTTCCAAGTACTTTCGAACTTTATTCAGTTCAGAGAAAATAATATATTAAAGGTATATATAAGCTATTAAAAGATAAAGGACCGCCTCTAAGACAAGAAATCACAATGAGGAAGTAGGAGAGGGATGGGTAAAGTCACATTAAGATTTAGCTATAATAGGTAGCAAGGTCAAACTGAGAGGCAAGAAAGAGTCAAGAAAAGAGCCAAAAGGGTTAAAACGATTAACGAATAAAGCAATAGTCTAAAGAGGGAGATTAGGAGAGACACGAGAAGTAAATTGAAACGAAGGGGAGAGAGACCTGGAGAGAGGAAGAGAAATAAAATAATGTTAATACAAAATCAATGCAATAATTAAATTGACACATCGGGTTCCCATAAAAATGAAAATTGCCAAAAAAAGAAAAAATAATTGGGAATATAAGTGTCGTGGTAGGACATTACATTATATCAATACCATATTATCTCTATGGGGGAGGGACCAATAACCTAAAAGCCAACCGACAAGGGACGGAACGCCACGAGTTTCGACGAGCGGAACAGCGAGAAAAGAGTGCAACGAGGTCAGGTATGGCAAAGCTCAAGGTTATTTAAAGAGGCATGTACAAAAATATAATTTTATTTACATGAAATAAGAGAATTAATGGGCAAAATTACATCAGTAAACGAAGAGGGAATTGCAGAGTTATGCATCAGACTCTGAGTTAGAAATTAATGCGTTACAGAAGGAGACTATTCAAATGGGGAGGAATAACTCAAATGAGTTACTGAAGGGGGAGAGGGGTTGGCTTACGGATGATTCCGGGTGAGACGTGATGACGATTCTCCAAAGGGGATGGGGGGCGGTAATGTCAGGTCCAGAGGAGAGTATTTCGGCCACCCGGAAACGAGGGGCGAACGAGGAGGGCTTCGACAGTAGTTGATGAGTGGAGTCGGAATAATCGCTTGGTGGGGCTAATTCCAACACACAAAAATGTTCAGCCGTCACTTTGCTTTGTTGTTAGCATCTGACTTGGAACTAGGGGAATCTTCTTGGGTCCGGGCGAGACTCCTCAACTCTGTGTCTTCCACATGGAAGACGAGCCCTATATATATCCGCGTCTCCCCCCGCGGGGGTGGGGGAAACAGTGCTACTCTCGAATGGCCTCGAATCTTCACGCCGAGGCGATTCTAACCCGCATAAAGGTGGTCCGTGGTGGACGCGGTTCGAGGCTACCGCTTGTGGATGGAAGGGGGGGGGGGGGAGGCTTACCAATTTAAGGCTAACAAAATTCTAGAATCTTCTCCAACGCATGGACTTCACTTCCGTGCTGGAAAAGAAATTCCACGTGGAAGTGGAATTCCTCCACAATAAGTAAAAGCTAATTTCTTTAGAATGAGTTTTCTCATAACAACATCAATTTTAAAAAGGCCAGGGGAAATGCTAAAGTTATTAAATTGGCTTATACTTGAACATTCAAAAAGTTTTCTTTTAATTGTGTCATTTGAGCGAAAGTTCGAAAGTACTTGGAAGCACCTTTTAATTTTTCTTGCGGGACTATATATATATATATATATATATATATATATATATATATATATATATATATATATATATATATATATATATATATATATATATATAATATTCTATAGGTTCGCTTCTAAGAAGGCTTATTTTCAGGTTGAGGATAAATCCCGAAATGAGACGTAAAATTTCTCATAAATTAAATACAACGTTTCAGGTATCTTACCCATCTTCTGGTCTATAAGATAGATATATACCAGGCAATGGCTTCGCTACTAGGATTAAACTTTAAAATCTAAAAAAAAACAGCCATGGTTAAATTTTTAGACATTTTCTGAACTTCGCCAATTCTAATAATTTTAAATAGGAACTCTAAACTAAATTTCCCACCTTTCAAAATATCACGTTGCTAAAATATAGTTATAGAAGAAGATATATAAAAATAAATTTTCTGAACTTCACCATTTGTAATTCCTTGGGTTTTAAAAAAATTCACAAAATTTCGATACTTATATTTATTTCTGAACTTCACCATTTTGTTTTTTGATATTATAAAAGAATTATTAGAAATAACTTTGATAAAAAAACATAAGTCATAACCAAACTAAGATGAAATTATTATTCAAATGCTCAAAAAATTCCCCTTGTTAAATTATAGTTAGTGAAGTGATGATGATGATGATGAAGAAGAAGGTGACCGTATTATTGTCGAAACGTCGCTACTAAATAAAAAAAATGCCGACAGTAATTTTCCTCGCCCTTCGATTTCTGTTAATTGAGGCTCTCGAGAAATAAAGAGAACGGAGATCAACACTTTATTTTGGCTTTGTGGCGAATATAAGAGAGTAAATTAACTACTGGTGGCATTTGAATAGATCGAAGGACATGGAATATAAACACAAAAATAAAGGAAAATAATAATTGAATATTTGCAAAAGTTTGATTATATTTCTAAGTGAAGAAGAACGGAGAAATAGTGATACCAACGAGAGAATATTGGAAGCTGGAAGATATGAGGATAGAAATGGACAAGAATGATAAATAGAAGAATAGAAAGAACTAAAAAAACTTATCCAATTATAAATACATTAAAGAGTAATAACTCGAGCCCTGAAACCGAGGAAGAGGAGGAGGGGCTATGATTTACTGTATTACCCCTGGTACTATAAGAGGGCATTCATTTTGGGAAGGGGGCAGTGTTTCAACTAGTAGGTACTACTATCATTTCATCGATATTGTAGTATGTAAATCCGGTTACATACCAAAAACAAAAAATTGTGGAGAATGTTGTTTTGTATGGATTATTATTATTTCTTTGTAAACTATACCAGCCCACTCGAAGTGTGGATGCTTTGATGCACGGTTCCACCACAGCTCCACCAAGAATCCGATGTTTGTTCCTACACCTCCAAACTCTTCCTCACATTGGACTCATTTTAGTCGCGTGCTTCGCGACTCTGACGGTCCGTTTTGAAGGTCGTAAGGTCAGATGAGATGTTTGTTAATTAATAATACGTTTGTTAATTAAATCTTTTTCTTTTCAAAATTATTGAAATAATTGAGAGCACGCGACTTAGGTCTGTTGACCTTGTTAAATTGTTGTTGCTTCTCGAGGGTTCCATCAAATTCTTTGCTATTATTAAACATCTAAACAATAAAACTTAATATGAGGTTTGGTTAATCTCCATTTCTACCGTTTAGAGAAACTCTACAAAATCGAAAAAACGAAACAAGAAGTTCGATACTTTGGATAATCCTCTTTTTCGACTGGATTGGAAATTCGCCGAACCAAATATTAAGGGGAAAAAAATACCCAATTCCGGTCCCTAAGAAATTTGAGAATCGGAGCTGGGAGAGTGGAACTTGGACTAACAGCTCAGAGCTGTGAGAGTGGAACTTGGACCAACGGTTCAGAGTTGTGAGTGGAACTTGAAATAATAGTTCAGAGCTGTGAGAGTGGAACTTGGACTAGCTGTTCAGAGCCGTGAGAGTGGAACTTGAACTAACAGTTCAGAGCTGTGAGAGTGGAACTTGGACTAACAGTTCAGAGCTGTGAGAGTGGAACTTGGACTAACAGTTCAGAGCTGTGAGAGTGGAACTTGGACTAACAGTTCAAAGCTGTGAGAGTGGAACTTGGACTAACAGTTCAGAGCTGTGAGAGTGGAACTTGGATTAACAGTTCAGAGCTGTGAGAGTGGAACTTGGACTAACAGCTCAGAGCTGTGAGAGTGGAACTTAGACTAACAGTTCAGAGCTGTGAGAGTGGAACTTGGACTAACAGTTCAGAGCTGTGAGAGTGGAACATGGACTAACACTTCAGAGCCATGAAAGTGGAACTTGGATTAACAGTTTAGAGTTGTGAGAGTGGAACATGGACTAACTGCTCAGAGATGAATACACAGTCGTTAATTAATCAATACTTTCATACTGACCTTTATGTCTATTTCATTATTCGATCGGGAATCCACCTGGATAGTCAGTAATTTGAACTAATCCATTGACTGATATCCGAGTCAGTACCAAGTATCAGGCGAATATCAAATGCAAGGTATGTAGAGGTACAGCGTGGGAACCAAGTACCTTTTGTTGGGTAGCGAGGGAATACCGGTAAGCTAGCCAGGTGAATACGACAATGAGTACTAAGTAGTAAGTACCTTCCTGGTAGCAGGTATTTACTCAGTGACCAAGTTGTATGTACCTGGTGAGTGCAGGATAGGGACCGAAGGAGGTACGTGTTAAGTACCAGAAGGTAGCAAACAGCGCCGGGAAGGTAGTCGGTAATAATTTGGATGATTGCGGATAGGTACAGGACTAGGAGTGGGTAAGTCTAAGGGGGGGTAGTGGTAAATACAGGGAGGATAGTGGACCGGAAGTGGGTGAATACCAGATGACTAGCTGCCTAGTTTTGAAAGGATACAGAGTAAGTAATAGACAGGTCAATAAATACCGGCACGTTAGTTGGTAAGTATCAGGTGGTTATCGATTAACTACTATGAAGAGAGCAGGGATATTTCGGTGAGGTGTTGGTAAATACAAGAGGGGTAGCTGATTAGATCAAGGTTTGTAGTGACTAAATATTGGCTGGATACTGGGTTATTATTGAGTGGGAAGGAGGTAAGTCCCTCTAGGTAGCTGACAATCAATATACCTGGCGAGAGTGCGTATGTACTCGGCGAGTAGCAGATAAGTAGTGAGGGATAGCGATTAGGTGCGTATTCGAAGGGATTGGGTAAGCACAGGGGTTGAGTATGAGTTAAGTAGTGGGAGAATGACAGGTAAGTACCAGTCGGAGCGTGGATAATTAACCTATGGGGATTAGGTAGAGAACAAATGGTATTATTGGCTAACTACAGGAAGATTTTAATCGTATGATACTTGTCGGGCGCCAATCGACGTGGGTACAGGCAAAGTAAAATTATAAAAAAAATAATAATAAAATATTTAACAATAAACTAGTTTAAAAATAAAATATTATAAATAGATAACTATAACAACAATCACAACGACTACATAAAAAGGAAAGGCAATTAAGAGGCACACTTAGGTGTCCCAAGGAAGGAAGGTCCTATAGATCCAACTGTATAGATAAATATTTAAGAAATTGAAATAGTATGGAGGAGTTCTGCTTAAGCAAAAATCTTTATGACACTACAAATTGGCAAACAAAAAACAGCCTCCAGCATCAGGAGAAAGCGGTAGCGACCCCGTTTCTCATGAGACCGTGACAAGAACCGTACAAAAAGCTCTCCAATTAGATCCCGCAAGTGTATACAATTCGGAGACGAAATAAATCGACTTTATATATTTGAGGCATTAGGGATACGCCTATTTTCCATTTTCATTGCCATGCAGCTCAAAGGATTCGCTATGTATTGCAAAAGCGGATTACCGAATAGGCTGTCAAACCAGACGCTCAGCCTGGAAGAGCCCTGCCGACTTCAACCATGTGGGACCTATGAGTAAACAGGCAAAGCACGAGTGTGATAGAAAGTATGATCCTCAAAATACAATGTTTCAGTATAAGGAAAGTTGTAGTTCAGAGTCTGTTGTAGTAGATGCCTTAGGGTAGATATCTAAATTGTGTTAAGTGCAATAGAAAAATCTATGTACTTTGAGTGAGGTGATAACATCTTCTGTCACCAGCGATGTGATATTGTTGATTCTTGAAACAAAGAGAGTTACTTAGAATATTCTCCTCCCCATGGTAGCTTTAATTAACGATATCGACATAACTCAGAAAAAAATAGGAAGTGTCCCTTCGCCTTCATAGAACGGAAGATTTTCACGATGTGGTTTAACTACGCGGTATCATAGGAATTTTACAAATCAAAAATGAACGTGGCGAAATGCTGCCTGCCGGGTGAAACATCGGATATAGTGCTTTCCTTCCGGAAAAGAGTACCCTAATTTGTATGGAACTGACGAGAGCCACACTATATTGAGAACAACTGATCCCCGATATCCCTGAAATAACCTAACGTTTCCTATTTACTCCATCAACTTACGTAATAGGATAGAAAAATTGAGCGGAAACCTACCCACAGGTATTATTTCTCCTCAGCTTGCGAAAGACAACCTTAGCAGAATGAGGTCAAATGGCGGCCACGTGCCCTCCTGTACCCACGTGGATCCGGAGATCCCATCATGGAGCTGGTGAAAGCATGAAAACCTAGGCGAGGAGGCGGCTGACGCTGTTATCACTCGCTCCAGCTGTATTTGCCTAGGGACCAAGGTCATCTTCCCTCTTCCCCCTCACGCGGCCACGTCTCCGCGAGCATGCGGGTTTTTCTGCTTAAAGATTGGAATCCGTTGGACATTACAACGAGCGTTATCAAGATTCCTCCTTCCCCCGAAGGAGTCGCTGACTTTTCACCAAGATCGAGCGTGCCTCCTCTCAAGGCACCTTTATAACGCTTCGACTGAGTCTAGGGAGCAGCACTTGCACCTACTCCGACGAACGAACTAAAGGACGCTCTCCCTCTTCCCCCCTCCAGCGGCAATTTCGATTCAAGTGAAGGATAATCGATCCGTGAGCTCTGCCTTAGTCAAGCGGCATGCTTCGACATCAGTGAACTCTGCCCTAGTCAATTGGCAAAGACTGACAAGGACTCCCATTTCCGAAGGCGTCTAGTGCTCCCTCGTATTAAAGCTAGAGGTAAACCAACTTCTTGCGTTGCCTTCACCGTACCCTACTGGCCCCTTTTTGGCAACGCGCTCATAAGGTAATCGTAACCGTTGCCGCCTGCAGAATGATCTTAAATCTGGCTTATCCCAATTGCTCCATTATTTGTGTGCACGCCCCAGTTAAAATCCCCCTTTAAATCACCAACTGCATCTGACCTCTTTACTCCCTTAATCAACCTACTTCATCGCGTGTGGATCTTTAACTCCGTCTCGGCGACCATTCTATTTAAAACCAATTTTTATGTAAATATATATATCCATTTTTGGTGTTAGTAAAGTATATTTTCGTAATGTCTTTCTTTTGCAACCCCAACGCCTACCAGCTACCTTTTTAATCTTTGGCCAACTTGCACTCTGAAATATGTGTTTTAAAGGACCCCGAAAAGTAAGAATAAACTATCCCCTCTGGACTCCTAACAATTTCCCCTTTCACTCTCGGTCTTCAACTCACTTTGGGCCAATCCACAAAAAGCACCCACGTATATATAAATATATCGTCTAGCCATTCCTCGACAAAGCACAGTATCTATTCGGCAAGAATCTTGGAAAAAATTTACTCGTCAAAGTGTGTTGAACAAAACTAATAGAAATGCCAAGCTTCGCTCTCCTAAGTGTGAAGTCATGGCATTGCGGGGTCTCATCTTAAAAAGCATATTATTCAGCGAAAACAAGTCACCAATGAGTGCATCCACGTCTACGGAGGTGAAGTCTAGTCTTCAAACTTTACGATCGTGCTGTCTGCCCGAAAGACTGTCCCAAGAACTTCCAGAGTGGAAAATATAGAGAAAGTGACCACAAAAGGATTCCCCTACGGACACAAGGTCCGAGACTATAACCAGGCCTTCCTAATTATCGAGGGGGTATTTGGTATACACTGGGTGTGTGTTAGGTAAGTCACGGGTAGGTAGTAGGTAAGGACCGAGTGGGGAGTCGGTAATTATTGGTTGGGTAGCAAGTAATTACTGGAAGGATATCGGGTAAGTACTCGGCGGGGAGAGGGTAATTACCAGGAAGGGAGTAAGTAATTAATTACTAGGGCGATAGTTGGTAATTATCGGCAGGCTAGTGTTTATGTCTTTGGCTGGGATGGAGGGATGTTTTAGCATTCTCTTTTTGCAGCCGACATGGAATACAAGAGATAAGTAGGGGGATAAGTATGTAATTACTGGGTGGGGAGTAGGTAAATACCGGAGACATGGAGTAGGTAAGTGCTAGTTCGGTAGCGATTAATTGATAGGACAATATCGGGCAAGTACCCGGTGGGCAATGGGAAACGAAAATATAATTTAAAATCCGTCCTTTATTTATCAAAAGTGATCGAAAACTCTAAAAGATTAACGTTAGAATTGGTTGCTAAATCTAAGCTATTATATGTGGTTGGCCACAAAGTCCTGACTCACTTAGGAAGTGGAAAGAAAAAAAAAAAGATTATGGAGCAACACCAACATTGAGTTAGGTGAGCCTTATTCATTCGACTATATTAAGGTGTGTTAGCCTTACTCATTCGACTCCTGGCCTCCTTACGCTGTTGTTTTCTGTTGCTTCCGCGCAGTTGATTTCTCTTTGTGTAAGTCCCAACTGATAGAAATGGGAAGAAAGTGGAATACAGTTTCTATTCGCTACTGCTACAAACGAAAAACTCCTACGGGAGTGCTGTGGCGGAAATTTGCGATGATGAAGGAGGTCTCGAGGTGGTACAAACGTTTCAACTCCGGGAATCTTACCCTTGACAATCAACCACGTTCCGTCGACCATCATCCTGGTATCTAGGACAGATTCGGATGCTTGCTAATCGCTGGAAGAAGATCGTAAAGAATGATGGACTTTATTTTGAAGACTAAATGTTAGTGGTGCTCAATAAAATTTGGTTGTTTTCTTTCCGCTTCCTAAGTGAGTCAGGACTTTCTGGCCAACCTAATAGCTTAGTCTAACCTGACCTAGCCTAGTCTAACTTACCAGAGTTTGCCTCTAGCCTAAACAGTCCCTTTACAGACGTAGCGAATCAATGCCTTCAAGCCTTGTCAAATATATTAGCGAATTATAAATTTACCTCAAATAATACAAAAAGATGTGAAAATTGCAACACTTTATTGCGTCCAGTCATGTTGAATGATCATTTCGTGACTAGACTGGGTAAAAGCAGCAAGAAAACCGGAAAGAGATCTTCAAAAAGTCAATACAAAACTTAGCGCTACAGTTAATGAAGTTCAAAAAGTGTAAACAAATTACAACTTGTAAAACTACCCCCTTTAGACAGAGTGAAGAAGCATTTCATGACTAGACTCGTTCAAAGCGAGAAGGATCTTATTAAGACAGTTGCAAAATGTCATTGAAAAATTTCTGCTACACATAATGTATTTAAAAGCTTGTTTAGAAGTAGTACAAGTAGAGTAACCCCTTAATTTCCGATTCTTTTAAATCTATTCAAGGAAGGTTTCTATGCACTCTTGCCTCTTATCATGACTACAACTTCGGGAGGCAAGAAGTTGTTGCCATCATCACTATTGGGCTGATAAATCATTTAGATGCCTCAGATGATCTCTTGCGTAACCTTGACACCAGAAATTTCAAGGTTCAACGAAAAGAAATAACTCCTTTACTTGATGTCACCATTCAATTATGAAGATATATTCATTGTTCATCAAAATATGATTCAGTATAATTCGTACTTCCAGATTTCTCTTGACATGATTCATCTATACCAGGGACGTCCAACCTTTTTTCATTGTGGACCAAATTATAAATTTAAGTATATTCACTGGGCCATAAAGGTACTTAAATATAAACTTTAAAAGTTCAAAATATAGCAAACAAAAAATTTTAATAACAAATGTACAAACAAAATAATGTACTGTTTAGAATAAAATATTAAATTATACTTACACAAAATAAAATCAATGTGATTTTTTACATTGCTTTCCTTTTATTATATTGTCTATATCTGCTTTTATGGTGCTAGTCTTTATTCTAAGAGTGTTAGTTAAATGGCAATCACTCAACCTATTTCTTTCAGCAGTTTTGATGTTTTTCAAACACGAAAAGAATTGTTCACAGCAGTATGTAATACCCCACATACATAATAGTTATCTAGAGATATTTACAATTTGATCAAATTCATTGAAAGAATGCAGTTCTTTGTAAAATTCAAGAAGGGTATGTTCCCTATGATAAATTTTCAAAGATTTTCGACTTTGAAGCTCAATGAGTTCTAGCTGGTATTTGGCTGGTGCTTCTACATAATTAACTGAAAATGGATCACTGAACAATTTTAATTCAGTTTCTATCTTTCTGAATTCAGAAAATCTGGTTGTAAATTCTTCTAACAAAACTTCGCATAATTCAGTATATTTTTCAAAGTTCACAGGAAATTCTTCTTGTCTATTAGATAAACTCTGAAAATGTACAATTTCACCATTTTTCATTTGTTTTATGAAAAGTTCTAACTTCTTAGTAAAACTTGTTATTCGCTCAAACATTGAGCAACATAACTGGTCTCTTCCTTGTAAATGCAAATTCAGTTCAGCTAACATTTGAGTGATATCTACTAAGAAGGACAAATCATTCAACCATTCTTCATGTTCTAAAAAATCTACATTTTGTTTCTTGTTTTGGATGAGCTGTTTTATTTCAGGCAACAATAATTGAAATCTTTTCAAAGTTGCTGCTTTACTGAGCCATCTGACTTTTGAGAAATATATAACATCTTCACACTCACTGCCAACTTCTCCCAAGTATGTTTTGAATACACGATGGTTCAAACCCCGAGATCTGATGAAATTCACAACTTTCACAATATCTGACATCAACTCTTTCATATTTAATTTTTGAGCACATAATTGTTGTTGATGAATCAAGCAGTGGTTGCTGAGTATATCATGATGGACCGATTCTTTA